>WEDG01009700.1:0-188860 GCA_017591395.1 Schistocephalus solidus | reverse complement strand
CGGTAAAGCCGATCCGTCAGCCAATGCACCCACTCCCACATCAGGCAACTGACCGGCTCGGACAGGGTCTAATGGTGGGGGTTGGGGAGAGAGTGAGGTCGACAGCTCAGCGCATGTTCCTCACTATAAACAATCTGACGCACTTGAAACTATCATGGTGTGCTAAAAGCCGTGGCTTGGAAGGTTGCCAACTGACGGGATAACTCGGACCGCGTGGTCAGCCCAATGTGTGTTTTGTGTGGAGTGGCTGACTGGTGGACTGAGAGTCAGGCTGCAATGGCTCCTTCTTAGTGTGGCCTTTATGGCACTCCCACTTCGTGGGATCCGAGCCAGGTGTGGTAGCATGCCCAGGGGCGGCTCCGGCCGCGCCAGCCACCTGCCCTCTCCCATCTCCGGTCTTCTTGACTCTGTCTTGACACTGGGCTCAGGTTCGATGCTCCCTCAACTGGAAACGAACATAAACCTGGACCTGCCGCCTTCCCTACCTGAAACCATTCGGGTCGTGCAGCAGATTTCCAGCGGTAAAGCACCGGGATCCGACGCAATCCCACTTGAAGTCTACAAGCACGGCAGGCCCCGGCTGATGGCAAATCTCACAAGATTCTTCCAGGAGATGTGGCACCAAGGACAAGTTCCTCAGGATTTCAAAGACGCGACCATCGTCCCTATCTAAAACGGAAGGGAACCGGCAACTTTGTGATAATCACAGAGGCATCTCATTGCTCAACATCGCCGGGAAGATCTTCACCCGTATCCTTCTCAATCGTCTGAACGGTCACCTAGAGCAGGGCCTGCTCCCGGAAAGCCAATGTGGCTTCCGCCGACACCGCGGAACAACCGATATGATCTTAGCCGCCCACCAGCTACAAGAGAAGTGCCAGGAGATGCGAACTCACATATACACACCCTTCATGGATCTAACGAAAGTCTTTGCCAAAACCGTGGTCATGCACCAGCCACCACCCGAATCAATGTCCTCGTTGCACAACTTAAAAAAGTGGAAAACGTTTCTTATCTGGGAAACATGATGTCACGCAACATGAGAATCGACGACGAGGTTGCCCAACGGATCTCCAAAGCTAGTCAGGCCTTCGGCCGGCTGCAGGACTTCGTGTGGAATCGCCACGGTATTCACCCGAACACCAAACTTAAGATGTACAAGAATATCGTCGTGACGACACTCCTTTACGGAGCGGAAACCTGGACCGCCTATACGAACCAAGCCAGGAAGCTGAATCACTTTCATCTCAGCTGCCTCCGCAGAATACTGAAGCTGAAATGGCAAGACAGGATCCCGGACACGGAAGTCCTGGAGCGGACCAGAATCCTCAGCATCCACGCCATGCTGAGGCAAGGGCAACTGCGATGGAGTGACCACCTCGTAAAAGTGGACGACGAGCGACTACCCAAACGACTTTTCTACGGAGATATCGCTTCGGTCGCTTGCCGACAGGGAGGTCAAAAACGACGCTACAAGGACACTTTGAAGTAATTGCTGAAGCAACTGCAAATCAACTCGGTGACATGGGAGGACCTCGCCCAGGATAGACCGGAATGGTGAAGATCCATGAAGACTGGTTCAGTAATCTATGAGGACAACCGGATCACCGCCACCAAGGCAAAAATAGTGGCACGAAAGTCACCAGGGCCCCGAACCAACACCGCCAATGCCCAGGCCCTGCCAACATACCCACGCTGTCAACGCATCTTCCACGCGCGTATCGACCTGGTTGGACATCTTCGGACGCAATGCACCAACAATCTGACAATTCCAACTTCTACGTCAAATTCTGCCAACCCTCCTTCAGACTCCCCACACTCACTCCTGGCATCAATTCCATTACTCCAACCATCATAGCGATCACATCACTATACTCATCACCTGTTACACCCACCACCGCCTTCGCCTTCACTACCACCACCACCACCAGCGATGGGGAATCTCTCCTAAGCTGTACTCAATGCGACCGCACATTCACCTCACGCATCGGCCTGTTCGGTCACTTGCGAATACATCGTACAGAGACCGGTGAGCCAGTGCCTGGAGCACCATCACACAGCAGAGATCGTCGCCTCCACTGCCCTCACCATCCTCACGCTTTCACTCATCGCATGGGCCTATTCGGTCACATGCGCATCCATGACAGCGGACTGCACCGCAATGCCGACAACACCGATACACCATGCACACCTTCCACTACTGCCATTCTTACTGCCACTGCCACCCCACTACCATGAATTACATCCCCCAGCCTCTACCAATTTCTCCTGCGCACACTGCGCCCGCAATTTCAACTCACGCATTGGCCTGGTCGGTCACCTTCGAATCCATCGCATGGAGGCTGGTGAACCAGTGCCTGGGGCTCCGACATACAGTCGACGCGCCCGCTTGCACTGCCCTCACTGCTCCCGCACATTTACACACCGCATGGGCCTATTAGGACACATGCGCCACCACGAAAACCTGCGGTAAACCACCGGAGGCTAGGCCACATCAGCGCACACCATGTACACTAATACATAGCTAACACCTTCACAATCATCATAATGTACCTGATAAAATCAACAGCTCAGCTCATTTTCCTCACTATAAACAATCTGACGCGCTTGAAAATATCACGGTATGCTAATAGCCGTGGCTTGGAAGGTTGCCAACTGACGAGATAACTCGGACCGCGTGGTCAGCCCAATGTGTGTTTTGTGTGGAGTGGCTGACTGGCGGACTGAGAGTCAGGTTGCAATGGCTCCTTCTTAATGTGGCCTTTATGGCACTCCCACTGCATGGGATCCGAGCCAGGTGTGGTGGCACGCCCAGGGGCGGCTCCGGCCGCGCCAGCCACCTGCGCCCTCTCCCATCTCCGGTCTTTTTGACTCTGTCTTGACACCGGGCTCAGATGGGGGAGGAGGGGAGAGTGCGGTAGCTGCAGCGCAAGGCTACTATCACTTAAAACTGATTCACGCACAAGTAACCGTCCCTGCACCACCCTTTCGCGGAGCATACGATGGACCTCGTGTAAATCGACGGTCGAACTGTCACAGTTAATAAATTCCAAGTGAAACAAATATGGGTAAATGCGAGTTTAGTAAATTTATAACAAGTGGAATAACTGTAGATAATTATGTATAAAATAAAATATGGCAGATGGCTTCCATAGTCCTCCTAGTTTGCCTGGTCGATCTGCAGTTGCTTCAGGGAAGTCTTCAGAGTGTCCTTTTAGCGTCGTACTTGACCCTCTTGTCGACGAGAACCCGTGGCGACATCTCTGTAGAAGTGGCAGCGCCAGCACAGTTGCAGTTTCAGCTGCAAGTAAATGCTTAGAGGCCTGTTCGTTCCAGCACTTCTGTGTCCGGGATCCTGTCTTGCCATCTCAACTTATGTATTCTGCGAAATCAGCTGAGGTGGAAGTGGTAAGGCTTCCTTGACTGTTTTACATAGACCGTCTAGGCCTCCGCTCCATACAGGAGCGTCGCCAAGATGACAACTATGCACATCTTGAGTTTGGTGCTGAGGTGGAGACCGTGTCGATTCCAGACGACGTTCTGCATGCGTCCAAAGGCTTGGTCGGCTTTAGTGATCTGCTGGGCGACCTCATCGTCGATTTTGATGATGCGCGAGAGGTGACTGCACAGGTAGGTTAGGGTATCCACGGATTTCAGTTGGGCGCCATTAACATTGATGCGAGCTGCGTTGTAGATGGGATTGGGCGACGGCTGATGCATGACCGCTGTTTTCCCCGTGTTGATGCACAGTCCCAAGTTGTCGCAGGCGGCAGCGAAGAGGTTCATGCTCCTTTGCATGTCCCCTTCCGTCGTTGCACGGAGTGCGCAGTCGTCAGCGAAGAGAAGTTCGTGGATGGTGGCTGTGGATACACGCAAATGAAACTGCATCCACCGTTGGTTGAGTAGTCGGCCATCCCTCTGGTAGGGAATGCAGATCCCGGAGCGTTCGCCACAGTAGGCGTCCACTTGCATGGTAGTCAACATAAGACTGAAGAGGGTAGGTGAAAGGATGCAGCCCAGCTTCACACCGTTGATCACTGTGAAGGCCTCAGAGACCGCTCCTTTGCCCATGACACGCATCATCATGCCATCGTGGAGTTGATGCACCATGTGAGTGAATCTCTCGGGATAGCCGAATTTCTGCATGATCTTCCACAGTCCGTCGGGATTCCCCGTGTCAAAGGCTTTCGTCAAATCCACGAAGGTAGAGAAAAGGCTGGTTCGCAGATCCAGGTACTCCTCTTGTAGTTGGCGAGCGGCAGAAATCATGTCGGTTGTTCCGCGGTGTCGTCTGAAGCCACATTGGCTTTCCGGGAGCAGACCCTGCTCTAGGTGACCGTTCAGACGATTGAGAAGGATGCGAGCGAAGACCTTCCCGGCGATGTTGACCAACGAGATGTCTCTGTGGTTATCATGGCGTTTCCAGTTCTCTATCCACTTGTAGAGATGGACGATGGTCTTGTCCTTTGGCGCCACATCACCTGGAAGAGCACTATGAGCTGGTTCATCAGTTAGGGTCAACATGCACGTAAACATCAGCAGGGATTGCGTCTCATCCAGGTGCTTTCCCGCTGGAGAGTTGTTCCACGGCCTTGATGGTTTCTTGGAGAGAGCAGATCAAAATCGGCACTGTTTTTTACTTCAAACAGTCGCTCGACGGCGGAATCGGAGATGGTGGAGGGCTGGTTAAGAACGCTTAGGAAGTGTTCCGCCCAGCACTGCAGGATGAACGACTTCTCAGTGAGCAGGGTATTTCCATCAGCACTGAGAAGAGGGGCGGCTCCTTTGACGGGAGGTTCGTAGAAGAAGAAGTTATTTAATTCGTTATTTGATTTTATTCGTTACACGAACCCTTGGCTCTCCTCGGCTGTGCAGGCAACCCAAGCGTCCTGCATCTTCCCTAGCCGTTGCTGTACAAGGTAGTGACTTCGGTAGAAGGCTATCTTGTTTGCAGTGGTAGGTCAATCAACGTAGGTTTTGTGTACCCGTTTCTTCTCGACAAGCACAGCGTGGATTGCTGCGTCGTTGTCATCAAACCAGCCCTGGTGTTGACGACGTGCATGACCGAGGACATCCGGAGCACAGTTGGCACGAGCAGTTCGCAAAGAGGCGTCCTTCTCGGCGACTGGAATGTTGGCTAACCGGTTGGTCAGTTCACTGCTGAAATGGAGATGGTGAGAAGGCACATTCAACAAAACAGTATTCAACTAACCTGGTGGTCACTTACCTTGGGGTCTTCTGCGTGGCTGCAGACGAAGCCTCATCTTGGAGAGGATGAGGCAATGATCGGTCTATCCATCGGCACCGTGGATCGCCTTTGTCACCAGCACGTCCTGATAGTCACACCTCCGGACGAGGACATAAGCCAGCAGGTGCCAGTGTCTCAACCGGGTTGCACCCAGGTTACCTTCTGCCGTATCTGGAGGCAGGTATTGGTCAGGATCAGGCGGTGCTCTGCGCAGGTTTGTTGGAGGAGACCATTGCCATTTAAGCTGGCAAGACCATGGGGACCCAGCACACCCTGCCAGATAGCGTGTTATGTACCGACGCGGGCGCTTAAGTCACCAAGGACAATTAACTTATCCGCCTTCAGCACAGTCACCAGGAGTGCGTGAAGATCCCCGTAGAGCTCGTCATTGAAGTGGCGTAGGCGCTGATGATGGTGGCAAACTTGCCTCCCCGGAGAGGCAGGCGGAGGCTCATCAGGTGATCATTGATACTTTGCGACAGACAGTACAGTTTTCCACGATGGCTTTCTGGATTGCATAGGTAACATCAGTGTCGCGTAGCTCTGCCTTTGGGGGGCCGCTCCAGAAGAAGGTGAAGCCGGCACCGGCCTCCTCCGGCTGACCCTGTTCAGAGAATCGGGTCTCACCGCGAGCAGCAATGTCCGCCTTGTATCGTGTCAGTTCCCGAGTGACGAGCACCATCCTCCCTTCCGGTCGGTTGCTCCTCAGATTTCCGTAAAGGGATCGAACATTCCAGGCTGCTAGAGTAAGCGGGCTAACTCGAACAGCATGCGGGGTACTCCATAGGGTACGGGGTGGGGGGGTTAGGAGAGTTGTTGGTATTGTTTAGTTTTTCGACCGCATGAAATATTAGTCTGCGAGCCACGGTCCTCTGCAGCTTTCGTGAGACCTAGCATTTGTGTAGGGCACCTTTTCTAGCCCCCTCCCCCACGAGGGGGTTCAAGCCATGCTGTCCCTAAATAGGGCTGCTGAGTTATCCCACGCGGCTGCTGAAATCCACTATTGGTTAAGATTTTTTTCATTGAAAGAACTAACGATTCGCCTGGGCCGCCTACGTGATGGCATGTCGCCCCCACCGTAGGACTGTGTCGACCGTGGGGGATGAGAGAAGGGTGAGGGAAGGTGGAAAGAGGGGAGAGGAGATGAGGGAGAGAGATAGGAAGGGAGAGGGGTGTGTACACCCATAACACACGAATCTGCCCCGTGTTACCCTCTCAAGTCAGTGGACTGGTCGACTAAGTCAGATTGCAAATAGCTTATTCTTTAGGTGATCTCCAAGGCACTCTTAACGTTTAAGAGCCGAGTTGCCAACCCCTGTTTTTGTGGGAGACCAAGTTGCGTGCGTAGCATGCGAAAACGGTCTGTTTAGCTATGACGGAAGCGGTGTCCTCCCTCACCATCATCTGATAGGCCAGTCGGACAATGGATTAATGCCTGGGGTGAAAATGACGGTGAGGTCCTCCGAACGCAGCGCATACTCCGTACTCTAAACAATGTGAAGCACGTGAAGCTACCATGTTGCATTAAAATCGTGTCTCTGATGGCTGCCAACCGAAGGGATAATTCGGTTAGGCTCTCAGGACGGAGAGTCAGACTGCAATGGCTCCTTCTTTGGTGTGGCACCTATAGTATTCCGAATCCGTTGGGATCCAATCCACAGCCCCCTTCGTTGTTTGGTGCAGTCCTGGTCCCTTGTATATGGATCAGGCGTGTTCGCCACTCACAAGGTATGGGGTGTCGTGGTAGCATTCCCAGTTGCAGGCCGCCAGACGCCTGGGCCAGATGACGCCTTCGGTTTGCATGAGTCTGTAATGACACCGTGTCCAAGAGGTTTAAGGAAGTGCGGTAGATAAGGTGTATATCTACTACAATTATAAGCTAATTCAAATGCAAGTCATCATCCCTGTAACCGCCCTGCTGCGGAGCATACGGTGGGCATAATAGGCGAAAACAGTCGACCTTTCATGTAGATGCGGTGCTATTGTAAACGACCAGCAAGTCAATTGAGATGCTTTGAATAGATTGAGGTCACTTCCGCGCGGATGCAGAATGGAGGTGGTATAACGGCGTGTCGGCGATGATAGCCGATGCCTCCCGATCGCTACTGCTGAATCTTCCCCCCTCCCCGCAAATTGCCTCTATCACTCTTTATTGGTATCTTTCATGACGCTCCCCTGCAGCTCCCCACAGCCCTACATTCACCACCGATTGTTTAGCTGTCTTTGTTGTAACTCAACTATATTAACTATATCTCTGTATATTTAATCCGTCGAACACTCGCATATCTTTCGTGCTGCCCAGGTCTTATTCTGACTTGCTAGTCTAGATGATTGTGGTGGAATGTCTGAAAATGTTGTTCATGTTATTCTGTGTCAAAGTTAACTCGTTCTACATGACGCTGTGTCTCTCTTAACATTATCGGACACTACATACTTAGCAACTTCCCGAATTATTATTTTCCTGGCTCTTTTAAGTCAATGGTTGCGTTTTGCGTTGTTCTGGCTGCGATCATGCCTGATCTAGCCGGCCTCGATCAAGTCACGGATTGTGCTCCTCCACGCGTGACGATCCGCGGCAGCAGACCTGGAAAGTTCCATCCATTCTCGTCGCCAACGACGGACGCAGAATACCGAAGGTCCAAGAACAACTTCCATGTCCTGACGAACTGTGTTGAGCCAGGTTTTCAGCTGACCCCCTCTTCGACGTCTCCAATTGGGTAGTGGGGTAGATTCAAGGGTAGTAAAACTGAGCTCGTAAGGTGGACGACGAAGAAGGTGCCCGAACCACCTCAGTCCTCGTTCGTGGATGGTTTGGGATATTCTTGTGATGTTTGCGCAGCGAGCGCTGACTGTCTTATTTGAGACGAAGTCTGTGTACTTCACTCGGAGGATTGTCCTCAAGCAGTGGTGGTCAAATGCCTCCAGTTTTCGCTTAGCTACCACGCGTGTAGCCCAGCATTCACAACCATAGAGAAGGACAGATCGGACAGACGCACAGTATATGCAAATTTTTGTGGCGATAGAAATGTCGCGTCGGGTCCACAGGCACTTTCTAAGGCTTGAGAAAACCCGACGAGCAGCATCGATTCGGGAGACAATGTAATCCTTACTCTGTTCATTCGGCAGCAACCTCACCCCTACGTATTTGAAACTGTTCACCTCTTCAAGTTGACATCCATAAACCTCGAGAGTTGCTTTCTCCTGGGCAAGGATACAGCATGAAAAAAAACTTTGGTCTACCCCGCGTTTATGGACAAGCCGACCGATTTAGCGACTTTATGCACCCGCGACACCATAGACTCCAGATCACCAAAGTTTGAAGCTAGTAAGGCGATATCATCTGCGTAGTCGAGACCAGCCAGCCGGCGTCCGAGTGCAAGCTCAACACTGTACTCTTCATGCAGGGCCTTCCCAAGAATCCAGTTGATAGCGTAGTTGAACAGGATGGGCGAACGCCAGACCGGATATCGAATGTTTGTGAAAGATTTTTATGGACCAAACTTCGTGCAGTGGTTGAGCTGTAATAGGCCTTGATCATAGCGATGATTGTCGATGGTAGGCCATCTAGTGCCATTACTCGCCATAAGGATTCACGATGGACGGAATCGAACGCGGCGGCGAAGTTGACAAAGCAGACGGCCGTCGGCTGCTGGTAACTATGGTGGGATTCAAGGACGCGCCTTAGTGTGAATATTTGGTCCACAAATCGACGCCCAGCACGGAATCCCGCTTGGTTAGACCTCGGCCTAGAGTCAGGCACAGTCTGGAATCGCCTGAGAAGGACAATAGCGAAGATTTTAGCAGCATCGTCTATAAGACTTATGCCACGGTAGTTTTCGCATCTCGTTTTGTCTCCCTTCTTGTGGACAGGCACAAGTATGCCTGAGCCCCAGTCATCAGGAACAACCTCGTCTTTCCGCGCTTGTACAATCACTTCATGGAGCCAGGGCACCAGTATTTCGACACATGACAAGAAGGTTTCAGAGGGTATACCGTCCTCTCTAAGTGCCTTGTTGTTGCGTAACCTTCTTATGGCATCAGTGACTTCTCCTTCAGAGGGGGGGGGGTCACATGACACTGCATAGGCAGGAAAGGGAGGAGACTCCGTTGCACATGGAAACGGGGTTCTGGGTTCCATATCGAAATTGAGAAGGTTCTCGAAGTGCTCACGCCAGCGCTCGACCTTGGCCGGGTTTTCAGCAATAAAGCTGCCATTCACGTCATGAACAGAGTCGCTCAGTGTAGAGGGCCTACCACTAACTTGGCGGATAATTTGGTAGTTTTCGAGCGTCACCTACGTTTGAGACCTGCTCCAGCGCGGTCACTATTTCAGCCCAATATTTCTTCCAGTCTTCCCTAGCCGATTTTGCCGTCATCTTTCGGAGTTGGCGGAAGTAAGCATCGTTGTGGGACCTGAATCGAGCCATCTGGGCAGACAACTGCAGGGTTCTTCCGCTGATCCAATCACTGCGGTGTCGCTGAGTAAACCCAAGCATTTGCTCAGCTACCCCATAGACAAATGCCTTCAGTGATGACCACTCACTACTGCCTTCTCCGTCCGCTCGGCTATTAAAACATGACCAGATTTCTCGGTCCAGGGCCTCGGTAGTGCCGGAATTTGGCGACATCGAAGCACCTTGCACGTGACATTTTAGGTGCGGATAGGTGCACTTTCAAGCGTGTACGGACAAGAACATGGTTAGACCCATAAGCATTACCAGTCTCGGCACCACACATCGATCTGCTATTTTGAACCCAGCTGCGGAACCGTGAACTGACTAGGATGTAGTCGATCTGACTGGCCGTATGACCGTCGGTTGAATACCAGGTCAGCAGGTATTTGTTGCGGTACTGGAAGCCCGTGTTCGTGACTAACAGCCGGTTCTGATCAGCAAAGTTTAGCAGTCTCTCACCATTTTCACACCAAGAACCAAGCCTAAAACGGCCAATAAGATGACTATTAGTGGAGTCGCCAAATCCAGCCCCCAGCAACAAATAACAGATCGCAGCACGGGAGTCTTTCAACTAACGCTTGCAGTTGCGAGTTGTTGCGCTGTACGACAGCAGAAGTTGGTGCGTACACGGAGACTATAGAGATGTTTTTGGAGTGACCGTTCCGTCGCACATAGGCCATCCGTTCATTGACTGGTTCCCAAGCAAGCCGTGCACTGTTCGCTTGTTGAGAGAGGGCAATCGCCACACCATATCTACCAGAAAAGTCGCGAGGGACAGTGGTACAGGGTGAAGTGTGAGTTGGCTCCCGGGATCTTTATTTCCAGAGAACCAGAGTCAGGTATTCGGACTTCTGACAGGCAGCACACATCAACGTTGCACTGATAAAGGCTGCGCGCTGTCCGACTTTGGATACCATGGTGCAAAACGCTCGCACATTCCAGCATCCAATACCAAGAGTTCGATCCTGATTGAGTAGTCCAGCTCGCATACTATTCACCCGCAACACTGGAATAGGGTTACGGAGCGCGCCTGTTCACGCGGACGCCGTAGCATGGACCATAGTACTATATTTGGACATATTTTTATGAGGTGTCTTGGGGAGTATGAGTGGGTCCCCAACAGCCGCTCGGATTGATTTTTCGAGGTTGTCTCCTCTAGCGCTGTGGCTTAAGAGCCCACCCATAAGGCAGCGGGGGCGATCGCACTTATTTAATGGCAGTTCCCACTCGCCATGTCACAGTACCATCATCGGGCTTTGCGGCTTTTGGCGTGCCAGATCTCAGCCCGTCGCACCCTGGTAGCACTTCTGCTGCTGGTTCGCGACTACTTATTCGCCAGACCCAAATGTCTGCTTATTTCGCAGCTAACCTTCACTGAAGGCCATTCCACTATCCACCACCTGTGGAAGCGCCGGGTAGCCAGTAGCTAGGCTAATGGGTAACCCATCTTCCCGGAAATCAATGGTGCATACAGCTTTCTGACAGCTAGCGTACGGTTCATCTTCGAACCTTATATTATGAAGGATTCACTTGATCCTAGCTTAATACAATAAGACAAGCATACGACACGAACACAATTTTCACCATTTACTTAACACGGCGTAAAACGCAGCTACCAAAGGCGGTCCTGCGATAAATTTCAGGGAGTATGCATACCCTTGCCCGGCCTAAAACTGCATGACATCGCGATTTATAGAAAAAATATAAGCCTCTTGCCAGTACGAAATTAAAATGCTTCAATTTTGTACGAGGGACTCTTAGGTCTACGAATAACCACCTTAAGGATCAGTCCGGCAGACCTGTCTGGTGGTATTTAACTGAGGACCCGTCTAGTGCCTGTGACAGAAATGACGTTATTATCCTGTACTATGACAAACCTTAACGGTGTTCCACCGTAAATACTGACGAAATACTACAACGAAGTTTTACTTTCTGTGGTTCGCGAAAATTTCGTACCCGATCCAATTCTTGAAGCACGCTAGCTCAACATTACTGCAGATTTATCCGTTAAGTGTCCTGTGGAATAGGATTGTCCCTACTGTTAACCACCGCTCTAAATTATTCCCGTTATCGACGAATTTGAACACCAACCGCAGGCGTGATCGGATACAGGAATTGTATAATGCATACAGAATAAACTGACCTTCAATAGCCAAAGCCAGCGCACATATCAGACAGCTTAGGAACTGTGCATTAATCAGGCAGAAGACAATCAGTTATACATGTCTACACGACGCATGGGTTATTTAATGGGGGCGAGTTTGGCAACCGCCACGCTAACGACGTTGATAGCCTACTGGTGATTTGGTAATTTGATTATGCGTTGGTGAAAGCGTACTCGTGGGCGTACATACGCGTCGTCGCGAATCGATGGAAACCTGACAAGACGATTTTAAGTCGAGAACTCTACACAGAGACGTACGTTACCCAACCGTTTTTGTATTTAAGAGGATAAAGGTATAAAAATTTTCTTCTGAACATAAGTCGAGGCTATCTATCAAAAACTAGTCGGACTTCCATAAATCAAATGTCTTGTTGTGGGAAAAGCGCCCGGAAGCTAACGTCTCTTCATGTCATCTATTAATACAGTACTCCAACTGGTTAATAATCGACTGTAGAACAGAACATACTTGGTGAGGATCCAATAATGCAGTGTCCGAAAATATTGAAATTGGTAAAGGGGCCCTTAAAAAGAGTCACTTTCAGACGAGCAATTGGTACATGGCTGTGAAAGAGATGCTGTTTGTTCACAGAAGATGGTCGAGGGGAACTGAACTCGCGAATTTGGGCCTAATTAGTCAACGGGAGTAACACTTACTAACTGTCAAACTGATAAATCCACCAACTAACTGACGATTCACTCCTCTATTTAGTCAATGAAGTGGCTAGCCACCGAGCGGTTCGTACTGTGAGGGACCTCGGAGGACTATCGCCCGGCTAGGATAATCTGGCAGTCAGTGGTGCACCTATTCCCACTAGTGAATCTCATATATGACCCCCTCACATGGAATATGAAGGCACCGGCACGATAAAGAAAGAACCGGGGAACTGATTGTCCAGAACTAGTGTTCACACAAGACGAAGGGTATAGGAGGGCATACAACTGAAGTTATTACCAATCTGATGCGTTGTCCTATTATAGAAACAAAAAACTGCCTTCGTAAAGTCGAGCAAACGGAGCAGGTGGAAAGACACAAAAGGTCACGAGTTGCAGACGAGAGCTACTGGCGAAACGCAAGGTTGTGAAGAAATGATTCGCAATACTATGAGTACTGGTTGCGAAGCCGAATGAGCAATTTGGTTCTCATATATTCAAAGTGAATGAGAAGTCTTGACAATAACCTTGCATGGGCTAGACGGACACTGGGCGCCGTAAAAGGAAAATAGAGTATGGTAGCTCCATGGGCAATTTTTGCGTGTGGATTGAATGAAAGAAGCACACACTAACGATTCACACAGCCCGAGCTTGACATCGCAATATACAGGAAACAAGTTTGTTCGGTGATATGAACGCCCCAGGAAGAAAGTTGCAGGGGAGCCGAAATCGCTGGACTAAACTCTGGAGGCAAATCAAATGTACTTGGATTGGTTAAACCATTTCATCATCCGGCTGTTCGCTAAGCAAAAAATTGGCCGCAAGTTCTTCATTTTTGTCGCATGCGAAGTAAGCCTACAAAGATGAAGAAAAGTGTACGAGAGCGAGTGTAAGAAATCCTCCTTATAAAAGTTCGCGGATATATGTAGCCTGAAGACGAAACACGAATGAAGATATATGTAGTCTGAAGCCGAAAAACAATATCAGACACACCGGAACATTATCCTAAAATGCGGTTTCGGAAGTGGCACAAAAACTAGTAATTAACACGCAGTGGCAAGGCGTATCGATAAGTGTGACAGTGGCCAAAACACAAGCCTGAGGCAAAGATACTTCAAGGAACGGATAGGACGTTGGGTCACCAGTATCACAGATACTTAGGAAATTAGCCCATAAATCCAGAGGCAGAAAGTTCAACCAACGCGAACAATTATGTTATCAGTGTCCCCAACAGCATGGCGGACGCAGGATAGTGACTTGCATATGAGGAAGTTTATAGTGATGGAAGGATTGCGCAGCACCTAAATCACTCTTTGTTATCTCCTAATTGAGCCTGGTGCCAGGAAGGCCGGACGTAGTGGTTGACAAAGCTTAACAATCCATCTGCACGTGCATCACGCCTGATCCTCGAACGATGTGGTAGACCCGAATCCTAAATGAATGAGTGTTACATAGGCCACATTAAAGGGACATTGCAACCGGACTATTCGTCCTGAGGATCGAGTTACCTCGTCAGTCGGCAGCCTTTTAAGTTAGGACTTTAAAGCACACTGACAGTTTAAAAGCGGACGTGCGGTGAGGACGGAGTCTCACAATTCGACCTTACTCTCTTCCCTTTCCCATACACCAGTCTACTGTCCGAGCTGGTCAGCCCTCTGTTATTGGGGTCGGGCGAAAATGACTGACAGAGTTAAACAACTCATCGGCGCGTGCCACACGAGAAGTGGCCCCCGTAGCAAAAGGGCCTTTCCCACAAAAAATAGGAGACAGATATAGCGGCATCCAGTGTTGTAACCACTTTTAGGTAATTATATGCGATCAGATTATCACAACGAGAAAACGCGACAACCTGTGGAACACATGTGTAGCATGTGAAAGCATACGAAATGCTCCAGCTTCGTAACTATGCAACGAAGATAAGCCAATACGTCTGGTAAACCCGTCTTATTTGCATGTAAAAGAGGTTGTGTCACATGACTAGACTTATGAACAGAGTCAGAGGTCACAAGAAAGTCTATCTTTACAAATCCCAAAATGAGGGTTATTCGAACTATTCTGCTACTTTCCAAGGAGAAAATTCTGAATTATTCGGTGGCGGGCGCTACCTGCCAGCAAATTCTTTCGTGACTTCGTACGCAATACAGCTGAGTAAATAAACATATCAAAAAAATGCGAATTTCTTGGTTGCAAGCAGTCATCAGTACACAAATAACGATGACTACAGTTCAAGATGAAAAAGAAGCATGACAAGATGTCCAAAAGACAGACGAAAATAGCTGGAGTTACAATATATCAAAGGAACTTTTTAAAGAACTGGAAACCGCAGCTGTAAAAAGTAACCAGAATAAATAATAAGTGAGGCCATTGTGCAGAGGGCATCGCATGCAGATGCTGTTCAGTATAAGCCTCTGGAAAAGATTGATCTTTTTTTGCTGATTTTTGACTGATGGGCGTGCCTTAAAATGGGGCCTCAGCATTACCTTCCTGGTGTCTGATCGAACCAACTATTGAAATGAAAGCCACAAATCCGCATAGGTGTACTGATTACAGGATGGTAACCAAAATTTGCGTTGGGATCCAGTCTAGTGTTCATATGGGCGGACGCGTTTCGACTAACAATCAGTAATCTGGAAGTACTATCGAAAAATACAAGGGACGCTCTAATGGTCGGTTACTGCCAATTCGTCATCAGCCGGCGAAAATTGAACTGCCGGTACAGGCACATCCAGGTTTTGAGCTCGAGTCTAGTGAGTTACTGAGCATTTAACGCGAAAGTTCATACGAATTGAACCACAGAATTAACTCTGTAGACTGCGATCAAGAATAATTAAAGGCACGGGAGAAAGGTGTTAATTTCTGGTGCTCTAGCGCTTGGAGGCGCTGTATTGGCGTGTTGTGAAGCCCTGCAGGGAAAAATAAGGCACGGTTGCTGAAGTACAATATCCATTACGAATGCTCAGTACGAACGGCTATCTGCGCAAATCCTTCGACTGCTGGACGACGAATCACACGACACCAGACCCAAATCTTGGCGAGTGCCCATGTAAATATGCTTATTATATCCCTCGGATTTGGGGTTGCCAGCACTTAGAGGAAAACACCAGGTGCTAAGTGAGCAGGCCGAAAGATTCGAGTAACACAACAAGAAAGGTCTAGAGTCGTTTACTGGCTCCATCACAATTGTGAATAGGGCAAATGGCGGAGAAGATAAACCGCCCTGGAAGCCGATGACTGGACACACATCAGCAGTGAGAAGAAATGAAGCCTGGTTACCTTCATAAGCGAGACGATACCAACGTCCTCACGGGGGGACAGAAACACGTTCTTCGCGGCTTTCCTGTCCTCAGTCGATCAATAAACACAAATTTTTCCAGCCTATTTACCGAATACTAACGTTATTAGTCATTAATGTGCGTGCGAAGACAGCTTTCAGTGACAATATCGGTAAGACAAATGGTTGAGTAATTATCAGGCAAGTAAATAACATAAGGGATTTTCGAAAATTAACTCTCAGCTGTGAGTAATCAAGTAATGATCACACCAAGTAAAAACATAAAATCTACAAAGAAAGCAGGGGCGAATAATTCCAAATGTGACCACGTAGAAGCTGTCTCCCGTAAATACTGCACCATCCATGCGTCGGTATTCAAGCGTCCGTAGTTTTTTCTTTTATCAATGATACACTGTTACAAGTTCGCCAGAAAGTACACTCCGAGCTTGGAATAGATAAAACGCTCATAGTAACAGCTCACAAAATATTACTGCAGGTACTACCATTACTACTACTACTACCACCACCACCACCACAACCTCCACAAACAGTCGCACATGCGAACATAACCCGGTCACTGCGCTCAGACTTTAGGCCCCCAACTCAACAGTTTATGCAAATTTCGGAGTTGAACCTGTGGGACACACGGTGGACATATATGAAATTGACAGTCGAACTGTGGTAAGCGGTGACAAGTAAAACATCGTTATAACTTAAGCGCGTTTGATTGTTTATACTGAAGCACTTTTGCGGTGTATCCCAACTTGACCAACCTTGCTACTTTTTCCCTTTCCAACAGGGCAGTGGCCCGTCTAAGCGACATCAATTGCGGATAAGGTTCGAAGCAATGGCCGACAAGAAGTGATGCCGCTGTCCAACGCATGTCACGCACGCGCTCGGGTCTCACAGTTGTGAGATTTGAAATGGAGACCACACCAAGTTCAATTCTCGGCCCAGATGACTGCGATATCCCAGCGAAGATGGCCAGCTTCCTGGCTAAAACTTTCCGAGCTTCGTGATAACTTTAAAAGAATGAGCATTGCCACTCAAATGAGTGCGCTGAATCCTCCCTTTGCAGAAACTTTTCCGGGCCAGTCAACCGATTGGTAATAGAAATGAGCGCAGTAGCTGATGTAGAGGGAGCTTTTGTAAAATTCAAAAGACCAGTTGTCTTGTCCCCAAACGATGGCTAGTTAAAAAATATTCTGGTTTGAAACGCCACAACGAGCTGGGATTAGGTCTCCAACGTATAAATTTTCCGAAAGATGAGAGAATACACTTAGGAAGGTATCGTTATACTAACTCATTTGAGTTATAAAGCAAAAAATATTTAGAGGGCTCTACGAATTGAGTATTTTGATAACTATGATGACTATGGTCGCATCAAAAACTTGTTAACGCCCTAAAACAGCAAGTACAGAGTACCGACTCAGGTAAATTTGGAATTTTTAGCAAGAGAATATTAGAAATCTGAAAACCTACTTGAATAACGAGATCTTCAGGGAAGCCGAGGGCCTTAAGCCTGTCGACTGCAGCCTTCTCGTCTGCAGTCATTCGAAGGAGGACTGGCCGTGGTTCAGGGCGTTCGCCTTCTGGAGCTGACTCCTCCTCCGGGCTTAAAGGTGTGTTGAGGAAGTCCAGAAAGGCTTGCTCGTTACCCCTGATAGTCTAAAACAGCATTGCAGGATAAACATTAGCTCGTGTGTGAACTGGATTTCGATCTAACGGAATGCGGACGGTTTCAGTGAGTCGATAAAAGCTGACGGAGCTCTATGAAAGGGTAAATGCTATTTCACAGATAAATGCAAAAATTGTTGCCTTTATGGAGTCGCGGTGATTCCAGCTCCGGAAAATCATATGGATAGGTCAATCTCTATTCAGTGAGTTCTGCCAGGTTCTGGGGGATTTTTATAACAAATTATCTCCATACGTTATTGGGCTCCGAATGTCTCCATATGGGATTACATTTTTCCCAAGATCTTGACGACCATTTTAAAGGCGGACCATCAACTGCTTAAAGTCGAGGCAGTGATCATTCGGTTTTCGTCGCCCTCGCCCGGTGCCAAAATCACTCAGGTCCTAGTTTATGAATAAACTGGAAAGACGTTTATAGGACAAATAACTAAATCAACGTACTAAATGTATAGTGCTTATGCACTTTTATCTGTGAGGGCAGTGGGCAGGCTGGACCTAGTTGGTTCCAGTGATATCGCTGATACCACCCTTCCCGCAAAATCTATAGCGGTGGATCTGGTTAGTTTAATTTGTCCTGTTAGCCGGCGGTGAAGACCGTATATTGTGAGTTCGACAATCACCCCAATATCTTGGCAGATCGCTTGGTTTTATTTTCGTGTCCAGTTAGACAGCATCGTGGAGCTTCAGGCAGCAAGACCGAGGTAAAAAGGCGTTAAATGAAAAATACGCCGGCAAAACTTACGATCGAGACTTTGAAATGGCTTTTCAGCCGCATGTACGCCTAATTTCTTAGTAATACAATAGCATTACAGGGGAGGGTTTTGTTTCCTGAAGGGACTAGGTATTGATTATGCGAACTGTTCTGCAAGTCTAGAGCTAGTGTCTCTACATAGTAGCGATGGAGGTTGCCGAGCGATAGACTTTGGGTGCCCCGATGGAGAAACGTTTGCATATTTCAAAAATCTTTAAATGTTGGCGTGCACTCCTAGACAGATACTGTAAAGCACACCGATTCCGGTGGACTCCCAGGTAGTACGGAGGCCCTGTGGAGAAATACGATGAAGGATTGTTGAAGTTTGCGAAAAGGTCGTTTTAGAGCTGCAGTTGTCTTATCTGGCGTCGGGTTATGAAACCGAATTTTACGGCAGTGGTGGTGAGACCCTTTTGATGTACACAGAGCATCATGCTATGATACCGTTCTGTTGTCATTATTTTTGCAGGGGACATGTTTCAGGCCAATCTGAAGCAAGGTCGGCAGTGCCACCGTTAGTAAAACTTACCGGCGTTTCACTCAGTGTTCGCAACAACTCGATATAACGAAATAACTTTCTTTTGTTGGATATCACGGACACGCATGATTGCTTATTGCAAGAATAAGCGCTCAAAGTACGTTTTTCTGCATTTATCACATGCGTATGTGCAAGATTTTCAAAAATTTCAAATCTCGCAACAGTTAACGAAAAAATTCCACGGAAAAATGCGAATGGGATAGGTATCGTTGGGGATTTCCGGAGTTTCGTACGGGAAACGTGCCAATTTATTTGCAAGGAATAAATTTTCATAAATATAAGATAAGCAAGGGATCCGAGCCTCAACCTCATACATTGGAATGTGTTGTTCAAAGTACTTCAAAGATAGAATCGTACATGCGAGTCAAAATTCGGCCATGTGGACATACTGATGATTTTCTGTTAGTTTTGTGCTTATCTAATGACCAAACCGATGACTTTCAACGGTTGAGTCGCCCAATTTTTAACTTCTACTTTTTTCCCGATTTTTCAACCCGTAATTTGGTCATGGTTTATTTTTAACCGAAAATATCTAATAGATCAAAATTTAAAAATTAATTAAAACCCAAATGAGTAATATTATTCGCTTAACACTACATAACATTAAGACAAAGTAGTTCGACTCAATAATTGAATCCAAAAAGCAAGCGAGTGGAGAAACTTGACAGGACACCAAATTTTTTGAGGTACCGAATACGTACTTGAAGAAGTTGGGGATTAGATGCCCCAAGCTGTTGTATGAGGGCAGGCAGAAGTTCTGGGTTAGCCTGCACAAGAGCACGCATCTGTTGAAACTGAGGAAGTTGAGCAAGCGCCCTAATAGGGTCGGGCAAAGCAGATTCGGACGAAGGCTCTGACTGAGGCTGTGTGCTGGAAATCGGAGCAGCAGGTGCCTGGGTTGAGCGAGGAGCAGGCTCAGTGGGCTCAACCGTCGGAATGCCATTAAGTAAATACTCGGCTGCTCTGTCCGGGTTATTGAAGCTTGCGCGAAGAGCTCGGCACACCTAGCAAAAAGGGGAAAGAAAAAATCAGAGGCTTTAGAAATATTACTCGAAGGGCGGTTGATTAACATAAGGCCACTTTCCCATCCAGAACTACATTCTATGGATTCAGTATTTACATAATAAACAATATATTGGTTTCTTAAGGTTTGTGTAGGTTGCCAATTGAAAACTAAATGGAGTAGACGATGTGCACCTTAGAAATCGTATGTTAAAACATTACCATGCTGGAGCATACGGCGGAAGGAAGAATATGTTAAAATACTGATAAATACTTCCAAAGTGTCAAAATCTGGAAACAGACGATTAGCAAGAGATAAATAACCTAAAAAGAAAGTGGGCGCAGTACTGCAGAGGTCTATATTAAACTTGAGTTGTACGAGGGATGGTGTTAAAATGTATGCACAGGGGGCTTGGATGCAAGACCGCTCACACAAGCCAGTACTATTAAATTCTGATATCTCATCACTTGGTACTGAAACAGATCGCAACTTTGGTCTCATTTTCTACACCTTGGGCTGCAATAATTCAAAGGTAGATGGCGACAAAAACTTGTCAATAATAAGCAGGTTATGTACTACGTCTAACGATCGAAATCAGTATGATGCAGAACGAAATAATTAACTACAACTACTCAACTTGCATATGCACGGGTCAGTTAAGCCGGATCTAGGCTCTACAGCATTGAATAAGAAAACAGGAGTGAACGTGGTGATAAAGAACCTTAATTCGTGTGCTCCTGGTCACTGGAGATAGGGATTATGACACTGACGACTTTCGGTGTCACAGAGCAAAGTTTGCAGTGGCGAGCGAACAAAGATCACTGGACCGGCATCACCGCGTGAATCTACCGATCTGTGATGGGTCATCAACTGTCAATGAAAGTATCACTACCGCATGGTCCAAGACAACAACACAACAGCACAACATATCGGCCTATTTGCATGTAAATTTTAACGGTATTCATAACCTACACAGCCTTCTCCATATTGCAGTACCGACAGTTCGATCATCGTTTCTGACGATGTCCGCAGCAGGGTGGGCGCACGAATAGTGACTCGCGCCATCTACCACACTCTCTCCTTCTTCATCCTCATGGGTCGTGTCACGAAAAAAAACAAGAAGACTAGAGGCGTGATCGGGCGCATGTTGGCTGGCGCGGCGTGAGCCTGCTTCGAGGCGTGCCAACACCACTACTTACCTTGAATTATGCCAAAGTATCATTGCTGTTAAGCAAATCAAGCTTCTTGGTTAGGAAGTGTCCAAGGACAATATTAGACCGGATTTGAATCGTCTAAAGTCCTTACGTGAAATGCTCCTCCGCATGATCTCAAGTCACCACGAGCCGTAGGACTGTTCGCATACTATCCACAATGAACACTTCATTTTTCAGATAATAAACATCAGCTTATTCAGCACAAAACGCTTTCTCTACCATTAGGAGTAATGGATGCACTTGAGAAAGCCATTATATCTACCGTTCAGAATGATGCTCCATTGGTTGTCGAAACCGATGCCTCAAACGCCGCAATCGCTGCCATACTGCACTAGAATGGCGGACCAGTAGTGTTCATTTCGCGTAATCTAGTCGCAGATGAGCGACATAATTCTGCAATCGAAGAAGAAGTACATGTCGTAGTGGAATCTATACTGAAATATGGACAATGTCTCCTCAATAATCATTTCAAACAAATCACGTATAAGCGTTCTGTTGCTTTCACTTAGGCTAAACAACAAAAGGGGACAGTGAAGAATGTCAAGATCGAATGTTGGAGTTATTGCCATTTAACTTCAACATGTATAACCGACCTAGAAAAGAAAACCGTGGCAGGTACACTTTCTCGTAGTTGTTGTGGGTCTTGCTAACAAATGTCAATCTGAAGAATTACTTCAGTCACTTATTCTGATTCTTCCATCTTATTTCGTTCGGACTATCTTAATTGCGTGATTATGGCTACTTCGATTACAATGCACACAGCGACCGCAGCCCAATTTTAGTCAGTTCATGGAGCCCGTCAACCAATATTGAAGAGCATTTGTAGATTTATGCTAAGGGTAGTCTTGCCAGGTGTTTTATCGTTTAGTAGTTTGATTTTTACCTTGAGGATTTCGCCGGTGGATGGCGTGTTGCAGTCGCAGTCCTAGTCGGGCATTAGAGCGTTTTTTTAAACTTAACGACCGAGAAAGCTGTTTGGCAAAATGGTTCTTCCACTGGAGTGCGCTGACGAGGAAAGACGTTAAATGTGCAACTTAGCCCCGACAGATTAGCAGACAGATTAGAGGACTGGACTTAAACATTTCGTACAGCCTCCTAACGTCTCCATTAGAGGGAGCTCTTACGATATCTAGAGATTTATGGTCATCCAGAGCAGAGGACGTAGTTTCACAACACAGGACGCCAGAATTCGAATTGCAACGAAGACAGCAGCTTAAGCACTATTGTCCGGTCGGACAGTCTACCCATATAGTGAATACGTCTAGCGACGCCGGCTGCGGCCAGTTCGAGCCCGTAGTTAACGGAAGAAACATGCAGTCAATAAAAGGGCTTCCATATTGAGATCAATCAATGGGACATCATTCCCTACGGTGTGAAGATGATAAGCTCCTACACAACTCCCGCATCCGGCGTTTTAACATTATGCGACTCCGATTACAGTGTCAGGCAGAAGCAAGGGTTTGATCGTCGGTGAAGCCGGTTCCTGGCAAACCAGTGAGACTCAGGCTGAATGACTCAAAGACGACAGACCAGCTTGCACATTTACCACCTGGCTCACCGTCAGGCGTCCGGACGTCTCAGCTGTTAGAACACAAGTAGATATTTTCGATCAAAGGACTTGGGCATGATGGAAAGTAAGCGGGTTAATACAAATGGTAATCAAACAGTTTTTTTTTTGGGGGGGGGGTAGAGGCTATAAGTTGGCTGTACAGAGAACTAATGTAATGACCAATAATGTTCGGCATGTCCAATTACCTTAACCGAATTCTGCGACATTGTACAGGGTAGTTGCTTTGCAGACTCCAACCATTGCATACCCTATAAAGTCACTGGTGCAAAAAAAAATCAAAAGAGCGTTTTGTCCGGAGAAAAACAGGGCACCTTGAAAGCAGGCTAATAGAAGGGGCTCATTTTGAGCTACAGGAGCGAGAAGAAGCATATTTCAATGGGTTTAAACAACAGCTCTGGAGCTGCTGTGCTGACAAGCTCGAGTGAAGAGATGTAAACAAAATAGCTTCGGTTTAACAACAAATATTGACGTATACATCCCTAAGTACATTGCTTGAACATAAACAAGACCCCTAGCCTAAAATGCCGTGACGCGAGCAGAAGGGAAAAGGAGAGAATCCTATTCCACTTTACAGATTTGTGAAAACAGTAGACAGCACAGTAAGCGTTTTTAATTACCTGCTCACGTTCAAATCCCATGTTCATTAGTTCGGTTACAGTGGTTTCGAACTGAGAGCCCGTGACAAGCGTGCTTTCGGCAGCGCTAGAGGATAACGGCCCAGATTCGGGGGTCGTTGTAGCTGGCGGTTCCGATGCAACGGCGGCTGGAGAAGGTTTGTCTTCCTTAGCGGTTGCCGGCGCTTCAGGCACCGCGGCGGCAGGCGGGACCACCTACAGGAATAGCAAAGTTACCAATTGATTAATTACCTTTTTAATAGGTTCGGTAACATTCTCTTTTGGCGGAGGCTTTGCCACATGAGCCATCACCACCACAAACCCTTTTCTCATCAACCTTGTAATCCTGAAGGGTCTTATCATCTTCCATGACTTTTCCTTAAGGCTTTTGTTCGAAAGTAAGTATTAAACAAACCTGCATGTATCAACTTTAGCTGAGACTCGCCATAGTCGGCCGGCTTCAGCTCTTTGATGGCCTTTTTAACATTTGCCACCTAAGAAGTAAGGAACATTAGGAGAACATGATAACAAACATACCGTTTCATTCTCGGCGATCTCAAGGTCAAAGGTCTGCTGCTTCAGAGTCTTAAAAACAACTTTCATATTGCCCTCAGCAGTTTTGTCAATTAAGGCGCCACCCCTTGTTTATCAGAGCAGAAGCGATTCAGTTCGATTAAGAAGTATAAGTTACTTATTTGACAGCTCGGGCTATTCTTTATGTAAAATATCATATTGGTAATATTCATGGGCTTCTAAGGAGATATAAGCTTAGACCACACAGATAAACCTGGTGCAACTTTCTCTATGGACTATTAAAAACACGTGATAAATGTGTGCTCTCCTCCATATTTGAACTGTGCAAATGATTTGAACTCCATTTTTTGCAAGCCACTTAAGTATATGAAAAATGGGCGAAACGTTCCTCTTCAAACTCACAGGAAAAATTCAAACTCGTACAGATATAATGATCTCTAGTGTTAGCGGTTAAAGCAGATAATACACTCTTTCGATTGTGGTACAGTAGGTAAGTATTTGTGCAATTTATATTTTTTATATTTTTCTTGTTGTCCTGAACTTTTCTGTTTTCTTATTTGAATGAACAAAAAATTCAACACAGCGAATGCTGAATCGCAGCTGGGGTCTTCCTTTTTCGCCACTGCATGACGTAGGCGCTTTCTTAATTGTGCATATATGCCTCAATCATTTGCAGGCAATTGCAGCGATCAATCTTCCCTGCTCAGTCACATTCCACCAAATTTGATCTCAATTGAGCTGCTGGCTCTGATCATCGTCCTTCCTTTATAGCAATTCGAGCGCAAAGCGAGCACAAATCGAGCTCGACAGCGCGAATCGAGGGCCATTTCGTCCACATTTTCGAGCTCAAATCAAGCTCATAAATTTGGGCTCCGAAATTTTTGACACGAGGGATATATTCTTTTGTGGCTCCAACGTATGCTTCCCCGTAAATGCTCCCCTATGTATCAGTAGAATATTTGGAAAGCTAGAATGGGTGTAAAAAGTATATTTTGAAAAAGAATAATAAACAAAAATGCAACTGGTTGCTGTTCTCCCCTCCGACCGCGAGGTTCCTGGACCATTCGAGAATTCTTAAAGAAGAAAGTCTTATTTTTGTGTGAATGCAATGTTTACATGAGCGCAAAATATATAAACTTTTAGAAGTTCACGCAATGAGTACTCCTTACTTCTCATCTTTAGAGCCCATTTTGCAGGCGGTAATTGGCATTTTTAAAAGCGTTCTTGAAGGCTGCTTCCATCTGTCACCTGTCAAACTTTGAGTCGGCATTCCAGCGTTGGAAATATGCTAGCTCAATCGTGGTGAGGATATGCAGTAGTATGTCTTACCAAGAACCCCTTGGTACAGATGCGAACCTGAAAATGCCCTGTTACCAGGATTTTGACCGTAAAAAGCTCGAAATTCGGTCACGTCCGCACAGAAAAGGGCACTGGACATACGTTCCCCTAACGCTACAGTACCTCTTCACCAAGGGAGGAAAAGAAGTCAATCTTCACCGATTATTTACGGAAAACGAAATAAATTAGTATGCGCTAACGGAAATTCTGATTGCTGACTTCGGTGGATATTTTGTCCTAATCCGCCATGGACACGATCTGGCTCATAACTGGGCCAACTTTGAATGCAGCAGGTGCTGCTGCAGTATTCAGCGGTCGACAAAAAGGTAGATATTCCAACTTTGCATCATGTACAGCGTGCTGTTGCAGCAT
The DNA here is from genome assembly GCA_017591395.1 of Schistocephalus solidus. Classification (NCBI taxonomy): domain Eukaryota; kingdom Metazoa; phylum Platyhelminthes; class Cestoda; order Diphyllobothriidea; family Diphyllobothriidae; genus Schistocephalus; species Schistocephalus solidus. The sequence continues at coordinate 163,443 of WEDG01009700.1, read as the reverse complement.
ATGCTGCATGGTTTCCCTGATCCAGCGAATTCATTTTATAATTTTTTCTCTCCAGGCTGTCCAAGTAGCCTGACATATTGACGGCGTTTTCGGTGATGGGTACTGGAATTTACTTTCCCAGCTAAAGCAAATATGTTAGAGAAAATAACGCTTAAATTTGTACGAGTCTAAAGCCCTCTGGGTAGCATGACAAATGAATCGCGGTCGGATGCCAATGACTGTAAAAGAAAAGTATCCCGCATTTGGTAAACTTACCGATGATGAAAATGGTATTGGTACATCTTTGGAGGCCAGCGTTGTGCCTAGCAGAAACCTATTTTTCTCAATTTACTCAAACTGTGTAAACGAACCACCCCTGGGCTGGCTTGGATCGTTTACGTGCTGTGTTTTTAAGGTCCACTCCGGTGAATGAATCATATCGGATGCCTGCCCCTGCATTTACTTAATATATGAAAAATTTGCTGAAGAGATTGGGATGGCTTTCTTTAGCATTCGTTCAAGCCGCCCAAGGTAACTCTCAAATGGAAAAGATGAAAAACTTTCAAATGGACCACGTCTTTCAACAGCATCCGCTAGGTGAACAATGCTATGAACATTGTACACCATTTCAATCTTACCGTATAAAGATTAAAACCTTCATGCAAATATTTCTAAAAAATGCCCACAGTGTGGTTCCCACTGTTCGCCCAACCGTGGGTGGCTAGACATCTTACTGCCGCAAACAGTAAGAGGAATTGCTTCCAGTACCTACATGGTAGAACATCATAAAGTACTATTACACTGATATAGAACAAAAACTAACAAAATTCTGTACATTTCCAAGTATCGTTTTCACTAACTGACCTAGCACGCTGTGAAAACTGTCGCGGTATGTACTTATTTAGGAGATTTAACTTATCATTAATGATATAAACGGCTGCAACTGACAACGTAAACTGAGTATCCTGAGGGCCTCGTAGCCCGAAGTTTAAGAGTCGTTTCGTGACTCCCAAATCGACTAAGTGTAATTTGTCTAGTGTGAAAGCATTACTTAAACCAATGTTTTATTCTAAGAATGAAGACATGCCTTTTCTGTGACAGTCTTCTGCAGCTGGCAAGAAATAATCATCAGCTTTACTACGCTCAGACACAATGCCGTAGACAACCTTATCTACGTACTCACCCTTAACGTAATCTCTTCCCCAATCATAGCAAGTGTTAACTGTCTTAATTTGCTTGATAAAAGCTCAAGCCGGTGCGTAACATATGACGGCCTCTTCTCTGAACTAAAAGGTTTTGTCGATTGAATCGATATGTAAACCGCATCTGTTTAAAAATAAAAACTTCTCTACCAATTATTTTCCAGATCGCCTGAACATCAGAAGGCTTTCTTAACCACAATAAGCACCTATTACAAATACGTCACTTAAAAATGTTTCATTATCGTTCCTAATTTAGACCAAAACTCTCTTTTATTCTTGCGATGAATGGGTAGCCCATCTATAAAAAAACATGCAACTATTTAATCACCTACAGAATGCGTTAAACGGTTGTTTAACCTATCAAACAGCTTCCTTACCAGTCCCAACTGAACGTACTCACCGCGACACATTGCCGTAAGTGTGGAGTACTAACTGCACCTCCCAACAGTGTTCGTGCGTCAGAGAGGAAAGTTCATAGTTAAGTATGGCATTTATTTTGGTCGCCGACATCAGCAACTTACTCTTGGAGAAGAATAGACTACACAAATCCTACATGGACCTTCGGACGGACGACACCAAAGCAGCCTTCTTCAGATGCCTGCACCTTGTACAGCAACGGCTGCGGGAGATGCAGGATGCCTGGATGATCCGAAAGGCTGAGGAAATTCAGGGGTATGCCGACCGCAATGAAATGAAAAACTTTTTCAAAACCATCAAGGCCATCTATGGCCCGTGTATCAAGGGGACCGCTCTGCTGCTCAGCTCTGATGGCACAACACTGCTGACAGAGAAATCGCAAATTCTGAAGCGCTAAGCCGAGCACTTCAGAAGTTTTCTTAATTGCTCATCAGCCATCTCCGATGCTGCCATTGACCGGCTTCCTCAAGTGGACACGAACAATGACCTGGAGCTACCGCCTTCCATACCAGAAACCATCCAGGCCGTGCAGCAGATTTCCAGCGGTAAAGCACCGGGATCCGACGCAATACCACCGGAAGTCTACAAGCACGGTGAGCCCCGGCAGATGGCAGAACTCACAACACTCTTCCAGGAGATGTAGCGCCAAGGACAAGTTCCTCGGGATTTCAAAGACGCGACCATCATCCCTATCTGCAAACGGAAGGGGAACCGGCAACTCTGTGGTAATCACAGAGGCATCTCGTTGCTCAAAATTGGCGGGAAGATCTTCGCCCGTATCCTTCTCAATCGTCTGAACGTTCACCTAGAGCAAGGCCAGCTCCCGGAAAGCCAATGTAGCTTCCGCCGACATCGCGGAACAACCGATATGATCTTAGCCGCCCGCCAGCTACAAGAGAAGTGCCAGGAGATGCGAACGGACCTATACACTACCTTCGTGGATCTTACGAAAGCCTTTGACACGGTTGATCCCGACGGACTGTGGAAAGTCATGCAGAAATTTGGCTGTCCTGAGCGGTTCACGCACATGGTGGGTCAGCTTCATGACGGGATAACGCCCCGCGTCATTGACAACGGGACTGTATCCGAAGCATTCACAGTGACCAACTGAGTGAGGCAGGGCTGCGTATTAGCTCCCACCCTGTTCAGTCTTATGTTCTCAGCTAAGCTGATGGACGCCTACCGTGATGAGCAGCCTGAGATTCACATCGTCTACAGAACTGAAGGGCACCTTTCAACAGTTGGCTTATGCAGGCTTCAACCCGCGTGTCTTTCGACTACAGTTCATGAATTGCTCTTCACGGACGACTGCGTCCCTTAACACCGTGACGAAGGAGGAAATGCAATGGAGCATGGACCTCTTCGCCGCAGGCTGCGCCGATTTTGGATTTACAATCAGTACAGCCAAAACGGTTGTCATGCCCCAGCCGCCACCCAGCGCGGAATACTATGCTTCTCGAATCAATGTCAACGGTGCTCAACTCAAAATCGTAGAAACCTTCGCTTATCTAGGAAGCATGCTGTCACACAACATGAGAAACGATGATGAGGTTGCCCAACGGATCTCCAAAGCTAGTCAGGCCTTCGGTCGGCTGCAGGCCTCCGAGTGGAATTGTCACTTTATTCTACTGAACACCAAACTGAAGATGTACAAGGCAATCGTCTTGACGATACTCCTTTACGGAGCTGAGACCTGGACCATCTACTCGAGCCAAGCTAGAGAGCTGAATCACTTCCATCTCAGCTACCTCCACAGAATACTAAATGTGTGATGGCAAGACAGGATCCCGGACATGGAAGTCCTGGAGCGGACCGGAATCCTTAGCATCCACGCCATTCTGAGGCAAGTGCAACTGCGATGGAGTGGCCACCTGGTAAGAATGGACGATGAGCGACTACCCAAACGACTTTTCTACGGAGATTTCACTACGGGTTCTCGCCGACAGGGAGGTCAAAAACGCTTCAAAGACACTTTGAAGAAATCGCTAAAGCAACTGCAAATCCACCCGGTGACCTAAGAAGACCTCGCCCAGGATAGACCGGAATAGAAAAGTTCCGTGAAGACTGGTTCAGCAATCCATGGGGCCAACCGGATCGCCGCCGCAAAGCCAAAAGATCGGCATGAAATTCAGTAGCGCCTCGGACCATCACCACTGATGACAAGGCCCTGCCAACATGCCCGCGCTGTCAACGCATCTTCGGCGCGCAAATCGGCCTGGTAAGACATCTTCAGACGCAATGCACCAACAATCCGACAATTCCATTCTCTGCGTCAAATTCTGCCAACCCTCCTTCAGACTCCACCACCCTCACTCCTGGCATCAATTCCACTACTTACACAATCATAGATACCCACATCCCAATGCTCATCGCCTGTTATCCCCACCACCGCAACCACCACCGCCTTCAATACCACCAAAACCACCATCAGCGATGGGGACTCTCTCCGAAACTGTCCTCAATGCGACCGCACATTCACCTCACGCATCGGCTTGGTCGGTCACTTGCGAATCCATCGTACAGTAACTGGTGAACCAGTGCCTGGAGCACCAACACACAGCAGAGATCGTCGCCTCCACTGTCCTCACTGTCCTCGTGCATTCACTCATAGCATGGGCCTATTCGGTCACGTGCGCATCCATGAAAACGGAATTCACCGCAATACCGACAACACTGATACCCCATGCACACCCTCCACTCCTACCATTCTAACCGCCACTATCTCCCCCAATTCCATGAATGACATCCCTCCAGCCTCTACCGATTACTCCTGCCTACACTGCACCCGCAACTTTATCTCACGCATTGGCCTGGTCGGTCACCTGCGAATTCATTGCATGGAGGTTTATGAAAAAGTGCCTGGGGCTCTAACATACAGTCGATACGCCCACCTCCACTGCCCTCACTGCTCCAGCACATTTACACACCGCATGGGCCTATTAGGACACATGCGCCTCCACGACAACCTGCCGTAAATCACCGGAGGCTAAGCCACATCAGCGCAAACCATCTACACTAATACATAGACAACACCCTCCAAATCATCATAATACACCTGATAAATCACAGTTTCCTTGAAACCGTGCCTTTGAAGGCTGCCAATCTGACGCTTACATCAGACCACGCCGTCGGCCCAATGTATGTTCTGTGTGTGTCGAGTGGCTGACCAGTCGACTGGGAGACAGACGGCGATGGCTCCTCCATATCACCTGAGTATGTAAATCCTAGTGTGTGCGTTATGGGGGCCAGGTCATGCTGTGGCGCGCGAAGACGGGTACGCTGACCCGTCAGCCAATGCGCCCACTCCCACCTCAGACAACTGACTGGCTCAGATGGTGGTCTGATTGTGGGGGTGGTGGAGAGAGTGATGTCAACAGCTCAGCGCAATTTCCTCACTGTAAACAATCTGACGCACTTAAAAATATCACGGTGCGCTAATGGCCGTGGCTTGGAAGGTTGCCAACTGACGGGATAACTCGGACCGCGTGGTCAGCCCAATGTGTGTTTTGTGTGGAGTGGCTGACTGGCGGACTGAGAGGCAGGCTGCAATAGCTCCTTCTTAATGTGGACTTTATGGCACTCCCACTCCGAGAAATCCGAGTCAGGTGTTGTGGTTCACCCAGGGGCGGCTCCGGCCGCGCAAGCCAACGGCACCCTCTCCCATCTCCGGTCTTTTTGACTCTGTCTTGACACCGGGCTCAGGTGGGGGAGGAGAAGAGTGTGGTAGCTGCCGCACAAGGCTTCTATCATTTAAAAGTTATTCACGTGCATGTCACCATCCCTGCACTAACTGATGTGTAGCATACGGTGGTCCTCCTCGAAATCGACGGTCGAACTTTTGTATAGGGTTATAAAGGTCGAAGGCGGTTGGTTCAAATTAAAGATAAGTGAATTATCTAATTTTTAACTGATTTCTTCGTTTCCTGTTGAAACTGTTAGCTTAATTGTTAGTAATGTATTTGTTTTTATAACTCTTTATCAACTGTTCACACATGCAATTATTGTATTTTACAATAGAAAAAAATATATGGTTTTAAACTGTTTCATCCGACAAAGCCTCATAAAATCTTGCACATTTGCGTCAAAAGGACGGAATCTTTAGATTGATTCTAGAACTAGAGTTCAAATTTTGGAAGTATACCAAATTTTTAGCGAAAAATAATTTGCAGTAGTTGATATACCAGTTGAGATTATATTTCATCTTGCGTAGCCTCTATTTATATTTACAGTCTAAACTCATTAAGTAGAAGATTTTTTCTAGCCGGGCCTTGCTTAAAACATTGCTAATTACATATCTTGCACATATTACATCTCTTATGGCGCAAAACGTCACTAGTGACAATTTCCTTTCGTATTATTGCTTTTAAAATATGAAACCTTAGTCAGAGCCTAGACGCAAATCTCCTCTGCGCATAAGATTGCCGCAAATGCAACCCACCATAAACATTTAGAAACTAGACCTTGACTGCCTGGAAAGTTTTAATATTTTAATGTCTCAATATGGTTCTCTGTTCATGATCCTCGGTACCATTTTTGACGAAAAGTTGTCCTCACTCACTTCTCAACAATGCGAGAAACTTGAGCCGTTTATAAACATCGTTAGTACTAAGTCATATGACCGACATAAGAGAAGGTTAAACTTGCTTTTAAAAAACAATCCTAAGAGTAAAATCCCCTTGGACGTCGCATATCATTTCCTTTACTCATGCGGCCTCAACTTTAAAGTCACAGAAGCTAAAAGGGTAGCAAAAACCCGCCGATTCCGGTCAAACGTTTTTTAGCGATTGAAGTGGACATTATTTTCACTTAGCATGCGCACTCAGCTCAATGTTTGAAGAAAAACAAGCTGCTCATCTGTAGAGATTAAAACTCAATGGAACGATGGGCTTCAATCTCATTAGCGAACGAGAAGCCTAGGTGTACATCTCCAATACCAAAAGTTATCTCAGAGGTCGGCTCTCTTGTTAATTCAAGCCCACGGTCCTGCGGATCTACAGGAATTTCAATTTCACTTGAATCTTTCCCATCCACCTTGTTCCTGGTTTAAGTGATATCGTGTTAACTTAACTTCGTTCCCCTCCCAAGCAAACCCCGCCTGATATGGCTGTCACATCTAGTAAACCTAAGAAAATCCTCAGTAAATCTGAGTCATTTGCTAAGCCAGGCGCCAAAATCAGTTATGTCATTACCGAAAGAAATTTGCTAACACCTTTGCATCTACAACAGATGCGAACGCTCACAATAGAATTTTTACCAGCCCGAAAATTGTCCAAAATTCCCAAATAACAGTTAACAGTTTTTAGAAATAATTTATTCCTTTTTCAAACGCACTTTTCCGGCAATTTATACTTACCACACTTTATACTTTCTTGCCACACCCTTTCTTTCCTATGCCCCAATGTAGCCTTCCTTTCGATGGTTTTCACTTAAATATGCCTTTGTACCATAATATCAGTTCTCTTAACAGTAACATTTCGATAAATTGTAGACCAGCGCAATTTTGTTTACTACCTTTTGTTTCTTCTCTCCAATTTTTCTCCCCGTCACCAAATCTTCCTTGTTTTAAATACAGATGAGCGTAACTTGGAGCTCAGGAATACGCTCAGCTTAGTTTTACTCAATGCGAGGTCAGTTGTTAATAAGATGACTGAGCTTAGAACAGTAGCCTTTGAGTTTGATTCAGATGTGCTCTGCACAGCTGAATCCTGGGCTCACTATCTTATTTGTGACTCAACGCTTGCTATGAATAATTTCAATTTTTATCGACACGACCGCGCTGAAATACGTGGTGGTGGTTGCCTTCTTTGTACTAAGTCATCCTTTGTAAATTTTGCTTTTCAGCCGAGAATTTTGACCTTTTCTGGAAATGAATGCTTTGTTTCAGTCATCCTCCCGCACAATTAAAAAACGGTTATTGGCTGTGTATGTAATCCTTCGTGTATATCTGGCAATGAAAGCGAGCTCTGTGAACTATTTGAACACGAAGCAGAGACTCAATTTGATGTCAAAATAATCGTAGGTGATTTTACTCTGCCGACGTTTACTGGCATGCAAATTTCAGCCAGCGAGTGGTACGACCTTGGAACTCGTTACCTAGCGAGAGGCTTGATGACATAATATTTGAAAAAAGATGACTCTCACACATGCTTAATTAAAACTGGCCTTTTAAAATCTTTCGGGCTCTACGTTTATCCACAATGTTTCGCCTATAACTGCGCAAACGCATTCGAAGTTATATTATTCTTTGAATCAAACATTTTTAAATGTACACCATTTTATATTCACTGTACACATGCGATGCTAACTTTAAATTAATAGGGTCATCAAGGGCAATGCCTGTTATCGTTAAAAATATACAAAGTTCAGAGGGTTTTTACTCGAAGACTGTTTTATCTTCCTGGATCCAGTATTTCTTATACGGATAGATGCAAATTAGCAAACATTAAATTTTCGGTTGGTTAGAAGACTCGAAACCGGTCTCAGCTTCCTGTTTCGCGTTTACTCTAGCCCAAATCTCCCTCGAATTAACGCTCTTACTCCGGTAGATTGACCCTATGCCACTCGTAATTCCTCTATGATCGTTTCATCAATCCTTAGCTCCACAAATAACTATGCATAGTTTTTTGCCTCCAAATATGCTTTCATATGGAATAATCTTCTATGGAAATTAGGTCGTCGTCTACATTAGCTATGTTCAAAACCAAATTACGCAAATATTTTACTTCGCAAGATATAAAGTCCTTATTGTCTGTTCCCTTCCCAAACTCGCAACTTTTGTATTTTATAAAGGGTCCTCCTGGTATTTAAGGCAGCTCCTTTGATATTATATTGGTCTCTAAAAATATTTTCATAATCTGCAGAGTCAATCTTTGCATTCACTTTTCGTCTCCTCTTTTTAACCAAGCATTGCCATTTCTTGACAACCTTGATACTTTCCTCTGATTTTGCAACCCTGACGATGGTCTCCAGGTTCAGTTGATGATCGAGGCGGGTTCTGCTGGTTTTACCTATTTGTTAATGGACTATGCAATCAGCAATGTCGCATCTCGATGATGATCACATGACCGCTATTGTCCCCTCTTCGTTTCGACCCTGTTGTCCACGATGAGTTCCTCCTATCTCACCTCTACTGGTGGTTATAGACAGTAGCTCGGACTGCTATATTATCTCTCACCCGACATGGAGCGTTCTGAACCCTCATACGTTATCAGCAACATCACAATACTATCCCATTGCATCTAGCTATTAATCTTTTAGTGAAACAGTTTTTTTCTCCAAGTTTTTTTAAATTGGCGGCTCGCTGAACTCCGCCTCCGATTAAACCGTAGGACATTGCTTTACTGCTTCTTTTCTAGTTGACCATATATGCCAAAAGATTGTTGACTTTTGTTTTAAAAATGGCAAATCGTTCTGAATCGGATATGCTTACCATACTACTAATTTATGCTGTTCATATGGATGCTCACATAGTGCAGCAATTATTCGCTTTGTATTTATTTAAACCACGATACTAAGTTTGTAATGATGGGGCCATCTGGGCCTTAAATATACAATTTATTTATTTATTATTTATTTATAGATATATGCTGTGGGTTACGTCAATCTAGTTGTTGTTCGCAGCCGTTAATTCTGGAAGTGAGGAGAGTTGAGTTGCTGTCGCAAACATGTTTGGGGAATACAAGTAGCCTTAACTAGCGAAACATTTGCTCCTGTATCGATCAAAGCTCGTCTAGGATGTCCAGCATTCGCAACATCAATTGTTATTAAAGGCTGTAAGGAAGGTAGATTTACGCAGACAGGAGCTAACGATCATGACTTACGGAGAGTTTTGCGGCCGCAGCGGCGAGTTTGTATCTCGAACGCTGCGCACTATTGGCAGCCAGGTTGATAATTTGGGGAATCGAACTGGTTATTGCTTATTTGACCGGTCATTCGTCTCGTCTCGATTTCTTTTCAGTTCAGTTCAGTTTTATTAAGGGAAATATAGGCGAAGCCTTTGAGCTCCCTATTGATGTCAGTGACACTGTAAATTAAAAAAGGCTGACATATAATGGACGTTGGACAAAGGTTTATCGCCCCGACACACTGCAGGGCATCGGACGAACAATTATAAAATAATGTTAATCAAAAATAGGGAGTAGTATGTTATATAACGCGAAAATTGTGGATGGGAATATGTTTCAGGAAATGTGTTAGGTTCGGATGTCGTTGCGGTACTTATGGCTGTACTGGTCAAACTTCCGCTTAAAAGTGTCAACGGATGGGGACATGATTATGTCGGCCGGCAGAGCATTCTAGGCCTTAATCACTCTGTTGGTGAAGAAGAACCTTCTTGTGTCGAGTCTTGCACCTGTCACACGTAGTTTAATGGGATGTCCTCGCAAAGTAGTGGTAGTGGCCAGCTCAAAGAAGTCACCAGATGCGAGGCAACAATCCAGAAGCCGCAGCATTCGAAAGGCTTGTATTAAGTCGCCGCGTAGCTGTCTATAGTCCAGAGGAAACAGATCAAGATAAAACAATCGTGTCTCGTAAGGCAGGCAGCTTTGACCTTGAACAAGCTTGGTTGCACGTTTTTGGACCTTCTCAAGGGTGTTGTGGTCTTTGACAGACCACGGTCTCCAGGCTTGTAGTCTGTCAAAGAACACAACACCCTTAAGAAGGTCCAAAGACGTGCAACCAAACTTGTTCAAGGTCAAAGCTGCCTGCCTTCTTTCGCACCATATTGACGGGAAAACGAGGAGGATTTTGACTTTGATGATTGTCATATTGTCGACAGTGTTTTAGAGCTGTTGCTAGGTTTGGCGAGGGGTTAAGGATGAAATTTTTGGAAAAAGAACGATCTCGAAGACTGGAGATAAAAAGATGGAGAACAACATCATCACGATCCTTTTGAGGTAAGTTGGAAAAGGCCATGCTTACCAGCTGGCCCAATTCAAGGTCAAACTAATCGACAGATTGATGTTGTCTGATAGAGACTGTAAAGTCGTTCTGCAGCAGCACAGGAGGTAAGTTGATGATAAAAGAGAGAAATAAGGATGTCTTGCACCATACGGAAGGGCGTAAGAAGCGAAATGCCGGATGTCATTGCTTGTTTGCGGGTAGGGGGAGGTGAAAAGAAGCACAATATGTATCGCGTGTTGTCTGTAGGGGGAATGTAAATAAGAAAAAAGATAGCTCGACTAGCCAGTCATGAACGCCTCATCCAGTCTTGTAGGTGTCAGGAGCAAGGAGTAGATCTGAACGGGAATACTATTTGGCGAGGAATGACAAGGGTGGTGAGATGGCTGAGGTGGATATTTTTTGGGGAAATAGGATCCAGCACAAGCTGAAACCAATGTAACGTCCTGTTTTACCCCTGCGGCTGAAGAGAGTTTGTTATCCTTCAATGAGTGTGGTCCTTCAGAATCAACAAACAGATCCCTGGTAGGTATATTTCCTAAAGGGACCGATTAGTATCTCGTTCTGTCGTCATCATACAAAATAAAGTCATGGGTACTTCAGATTTAAAAGGATGAGATACGATTATGAAAGTTAATTGGGGGTAGTGATGGAAATATAAAGATATGGTAATTAGAAAACGCCAACAAGTATTAGTTACTGAGGAGGAGTTGATTAGAAGATGGAGAATTGTTTGCAGTTAATTTCGAAGGGGTGTTCGGAGGACCCGCCGGTCGGGCCGCGATCGTAGACACCGTCTCTTGGGAAACCAAAACAAAAAATCAGCCAACCAACCGTTACATGGACAATCGCCCGTCCAATCAATAAACCAAAGAAAGTGCACACTGTCTTTTGCGCCCTTAGATAACTACGCGCAACGTCAAAGACAACAAATCAAAACATGAGCGCAAATGGCCACGATACAACGAGCTCGAATCGCACTGTATTGCTATAAGGCTTGGTGCATATATTTCTGGATCTAGTGCAGATCTAATTACAATCCACAACAAAATTTGTTACCTAAGAGGGCAACGTTTTCGTGAGTGTGCAATCTAACTATCCTCCATCATTTTTACCGTCCTTTTGTCTTCCTGTAGTTAAGATATACATTTCCGTCTCAGCGTTAGTTTTTTGTTTACATTAGTTCTTAGTAGCTTTAATTGTTGTTCTCACTATAAGTAGTTAGTTTGAGTACATGGGTACTACGGGGAACTAGGAACTATCCCTTTGTATCTTCAGGTGCGACGGTGAAAGTCAGATAGCATAGGCAATGAATTTAACACTGTAAGCAATTCTATAAACAAACGTTTATAAAAGATAGCATTTACTATTATAACGATAATAAGTTGATTGCATGTGCGTCAGGGCCCCAGAGGTCGGGCATTAAGACACGCACTCTCATATGTTTCTGACCGGTTATCATAAAATTCACAATATAATGGCTTACTGCAGTTATCGGGGACACCGAAATATCCGTCATGGGCTTTCAAAAAGTCAGAAGGAATAGAGCGGGCAGAGGAGGGGTTAGGTTTGTGTCACCTGTAAACTAACTGCAATCGCCGAATTATTTAATCCACCGCAGAAAGTGAACATTTTTAGCATCAATTTTTGCACTAATTACGCTTGGCTGCTAACATACTCGGTGGCATACCCTCTGCCAAACGAGACGCCTAGCCACGGTCTTCTTCTAACAACTGAATTGTACAACGCCAGCCGGTATAAAGATGTAATCATCGTTTGTGATTTTTATGCTCTAGGTATAGACTGGCAAACGTAAACCGCGCAGGACTGACCAGATAATTTAATTCATAAATATCTACAGTGGACGACGGACAAGATTCTCTGACCAAAAGTCACTCTCGAAACGCAGAATAAGGAAGGCGGACAGTCAAATTATATTAATCTTCTATTTGCTCGAGATGAGGACAACATGCTCGAAATAAATGAGCTAAAACCGAAGGCGACAAGTGACAACACTGTCTCATACTTTGATAACTCAACGTTTCCCGAATAAAATCTGCCTAAGAGCTGGGAAGGAAATAGTTAGAAAGGTGAATATCAACTTACGATAGGAGAAATCTTGGAGTTGCAATCATAAACCGAAGTTTTTAGTAAAATATCTGACAATTGGAGAACATAAAGTTTGGTAATGCGTACGAGTGTTCAACGCAACGGTCATGTCACAAGACTGTTAAAAATAAATCGTCAAAAAGCGAATGGGCAGGGAACGTAACACATACTAATGAAAAAGAAAGAGCATTTGAAAAAGTTACAGAAAAACAAAACGGATAAGAATTTCCGGAATAAAGAATAACATGAAGAAAGGCAAAGATGAAACTAGAAGGCTTCAAAAGAATGGTAAGCTGAACGTATACCAATACTCGTTGGAAACCCCCTAACGCGCGGTTTGGCATTAAACTCGTTTTATCATGTGTTCTGTTTTGATTCGAATACGGTTTTAATGTCAACAGCTTTATACTTACTACATACGTGCAGAATTTCCTCTACGGTGTTAGGTTCATAAGGGATATTGCCTGGTATCCTTCAAAATATACAAAAAGTCTATACGTTTGACCCAGTTGTAATACGTCAGCGTTCTCGGTGGGAGTATAACCCCAACAAGCAAGGAGAAAACTTTAGTTCATCCAACTCTTCAGTCACCTGAGCTACCAGACCCCCACTAGGAGCCGTCAGTTTAACCACATTTGGGTCAAGTTACCCGCACAGCCTACTGCAATGTATGGGATACACCAATTCTGATACAGTTAGCTTCCAACCCAAGCAGGATTTCCTCAGCAATAAATCTAGAATCCACCAGATGACTACCAGCACAATTTATTAGTAAAGGAATTTTGCCAGATTTAAATGATTCAACTGACACAATTGTGAAAACTCAATGGCCTTGGTAGGGGTCGAACGCCCGCCAGCAAGGGGAAGGCTTTAGTACAGTCGATGCTCTAGCCAACTGAGCTTTGAGACCCCAAAAATGGGTCGAAAAATTATTTAAATCTTTTAAACATCCTCTACTAATAAACTGTGCCTGGTAGTCATCTGATGGATTCTAAAATGATTTCTTAGGAAATCCTGCTTGGGTTGTCAACAGAATTTGTCAGAATTGGTGGATTCCATACGCTGCAGTAGGCCGGGGAGGTAATTTGACCCAAGTGAGATTAAACACACGGTTCCCGGTGGGGGCCTTTTAGATCAGTTGACTAAAGAATTGGCTGTACTAAAGCCTTTCACTTGCCAGCGTGAGTTCAAATCCCACGGAGGCCGCCGAGTTTCCCAACAGTTGGTCAAACGAATTATTCAAATCTGTCAAAAATTCTCTTATAATAGACCAGTGGAGGGTGACTCTCCAGGGCCCAAGCAAAATGCTGAGGGAAACTGTCAGTTATGTCGCATAACAGAGATTTTAGGACGGTATGTGAACGAAAACCAGGATAACGAATAGAAGAGAGACTTTTAATGAAACCAAGACTTGCTTTTTCAACGAACAACAGAGTAAAACGAAATAAAGTACTATCAACGCAGCAACTACAGCGAATCTTTCATTAATGTAGTCCTGAAATCTTCACGATTATATCACTTGCCGGATCAGAGGAGCAATTTATGAGGGTCACAAGCAAATCCAAATTATATTAACTGCCTTTGAGCACCGACTGACAGCAGCAGCCATTATACGTCCCAAGAACTTTCCTCCATACATTCATCATAGAAGGAAACATATGGACAAAATTGCGAGTCTAAAACGAAAGCCTCCGAAATTTACTCTTTGATGGACAACACATTCCATTGATGTTTACGATGAAATTCCCCGGAAAAACTTTGTAGTTTGAAGTGGGCTATTATGCTGCCATCCCTGAAATCGATGTCCTTTCTATCGAAGATGTAAGATGGATCTGCAGTCAAATTAAGCAAGGCAAATGTATTGGAATGAAGGGGATTCCTCGACTGACACTGAATGAACTATCGACAGACCTTGCAATGCTTCTTTCGCCTCTCTTCGTGCTGTCAATGAGAACAGGGAGCCTAACTTTGCAGTGTAAGTCAGCCAACATAATTGTCATATACCATGGAAGTATGAAGATGACAACAATCAGCTTAAGACTTATATGCTTAAGCGCCTTTCCTGAAAAACAATGGGTGTCATCCTTAAGTGTACTATAGTACAAGTTTGCAATGAAAAGGATGCGTTATAGAGTTTTCCGTTGGGTTTAACTGACTATCAAACCTGGTGACTTGTCTTGATGTCTGAAACAGTGCGCAGAAGAGGGCTGCAAAACAGATGAAGTGTACGTTGCCTTTACACAAAACAGTGCTTTTTTTCAATTCAATTTATTGAGGGAAACAGGCATGGGCCTTTCAGTACCCTATTTGTAACGTACAATTAAGTGCGGTATACAGAGAAACCATGTGGGTTGCAAAGGTACAAAAGGCGGTCATAAAATATGACAAGTGGTGCACGACTCTCGAGGGTTAAGATAAATTCCTCATCGCTCAGGCTCGTTTTGGAACATCAAACTGTCAAGGTTCCTTTTAAAGCTTTCAAGCGATGGTGACATCACAACGTATTTAGGGAGGGCATTCCATGGTTTAACCACTCTGACAGAGAAGGAGAACTTGCGCACATTCAGTCTCGCCTGCTGGACACGCAGTTTCAATGGGTGACCTCGGAGATGGGTCGTGGCGGCAAATTCGAAGAAGTCCGAGAATTCCAGGCAACAATCCAATCCCTTCACAATGCGGAATGTCTGCAGAAGATCACCACGCATTTGCCTATAACTCAAAGGAAACAGTTTTAGATTCATTAGGCGGGTTGGATATGGCAAGGAGCTTTGACTTCTTACCATTTTGGTGGCTTTCCTCTGTACTCTTTCGAGGCAGTTCCTGATTTTGAACTGTCCAGGGTTTCCAGGCTTGCATAGCATATTCCAAACGCGGCCTTATAAATGTTTCAAAAGTCTTAGCGAAGAGATCTTCATCGAAATCAAAAAAGGCTCGTCTGATGGCATGGAACACCGCAATTGCGCTCTTCGCCACTTTCGAGCAGTGGGACGATGGTTTTAAGGGGGTGGTCATCAGCACACCAAGGTCCTTTTGGGTTTCCACGCCTTTTAAGGCTTTACCGTTGAGAAAGTAACTTCTACTTTCGGCAGATCCCGATGGGTTGCCTAAGCGAAGTATTGTACACTTATCGACGTGGAACCGCAAAAGCTAATGATTCGACTGTTCCTCCAACCGAGTTAGGTTAATCTGCAGTTTATCTTCGTCAGCAGGGCTCTGGATTAAATTCCAGATTTTAATGTCGTCGGCTTTATCAAAGCTTTTTACAGTAAAAGAGCGCCCCTGACAAAGGAGGAAGGCTTTTATTTCTCATACAAAACGCTTATAATTTGGTGTGCTCTTCAATGTCACTACTACAGCATATCCTCGTTGAAACAGCTTCAAGCGTCCAAGAAAACTCTCCCACCCTTATTTTTAGTCAACTCCCGGGAACTGGAACGGACTTTATAGGGAGGTTATAAGGAAAAACCCAATAGAGACATTTTAAAACAAACAAATTAAATATTTAATTGAAAAATACCACTAAATTTGGCAGAAAAATTCCTGTTACACTAAATCAAAACTTTGCTCATACCTATCATGAACCATGATCTTTATTATAAGACTTTATACTCGATGCCAATTAAGGGTGCCCGCATTTTAATTACCAATGTCACAATGCTATTTGTTAACTTGATGTGCTGTTGAAAACATCAAATTAGCGTGTAAATTTTGATATGAAATCGTATCGTGTTCAGTGCGGTCTTCAAAAGCAATGCTTTTTACCGCTAAATATACGAAGTCCTATTAAATTAGTTCTAGGCCAGCATTATTGTGCATATTTTACCATTGAAGGCAGCATTCACCTTACCTTAATAAAGGCAAGTAAAGGAGTGACATAGGCGTTAATCACGGGAAGGTGACGACTGTTCAACTTGGTAGGATACTGCTCAGTAAGACGTACGGAACATCCGTTCGATCTGACTTTGGTTTGACGTATAGCTCTGAAACCCGTGGCTGGAGAGGGATTATTAAGGGCTCAGGAGATTTCAAATGAGAGTACAGAATACACTTGACAATCTTAAGCCTATGCCATTTTATTAATTCCCCTTACATTATAAGCGACTGCTCCAAACCATTAGATAAAGTTTTGCGTTTTACAGCCACTTCTTAAAACCGCCAAATTACCACAGGAAACAATTAAGGAAATAAGTAAACATCTGTGCGTGCTTTCCAAAGCCTTGTTCAAAGCCGACTATTAACCCGCCAAATGGAAATCTGCACAGATAATACCGCTTTATAAAAACGACAGCTAGGTCTCCGCAACCAATTGCAGACCAGTCAGTCTCGCTTCGCGTTGCTGCAAATTATGGAAAAAATAATGAAATGATAGCTAATGCGCCTCCTAGAGCAGCATAAATGAAAATTTTATCAAGAAATTTTTATTTTAAGTGTCCAGAGGGCACTAGCCAAACAGGGATAGCGCTGACGTCAAATAATGACAATGTGCACATTGGTCCTCGGTTTAAGCAGCCAGATATACAACCAAATTAGTAATAGAGAGCATGAATATAAAATAGTTTTTCAAATCCACCGGCAATTTTTCCTTTTTGAACAATAGTTTAAATTGTTCAGAAAAAATCGTGAGCTCAAAATGAAGCAGTGAAAAATAACTCCAAACAGTGAAATTGGGTGTAAGTTTCAGGAGCCCCACTTTAAAAAGGTGCAGAAGAAAAACTGCAAAGGGAAGGAATATTAAGGAGCATAGTAGGTTGCCTTTGGACGTAACTTGAAACCGTAAAGGCATTTCAGCAAGTGAGTACGAAAGACGTCAAAATATTCCTCTTAGGGGTGCTAGTTCTTATGGGAACCCGGACACGGACGGCAGTGAACGTGAGAACTTAACGTCTTAGTAGCTAGGATTAATTTTTTGCGCGTTACTGACTTTGATTATTTGCCTGATGGGTGTTTTATGGGGACATGGGGGATATGAGGCACGAAAAACTTATTTGCAGCAATCGCCTAAATTTCCGTTGTTTCTTTCTCGGGGTCATGGAAAAAGCTGCTCAGAAAAGATACAAAAAATAAAAGGTTAATCGAATCAGTATTAAGATAAAGCTGTTATTTTCTCTTGAGAAAACCTAGACTTCTTGACAACGTTATAGCACTTGGCAGATTATTCTTAAGAAAGCTTTACCTGGACGAAAGGAAGAGAGAGTGCTAAGAAGTGGAGGATGCGCGAGAAGGCATAATAATTTAAGAATTAAGTATGTTGCACGGCCGACTTAGGGGATAGGTGTTGTAATCCGGGGAAGATTTGAATAATTCTTAAGACGAAAGAGGAGACAGTAACCAGTTTCAAGTCTCCGAACCCAAAGGCATTTTCGGTTAGTTAACTAGCATCTGTTCGAGTAGGACGTATTTGGAAATGTTGGATCTAAAATTTTTCTAGCAAATTTTCTTTGGAAATTTTAAATTTAAGAACGCCTAGAATCGTTTATTAAACTAAAGAATGGGCAGCACTATTTAAGAAT
Organism: Schistocephalus solidus; assembly: GCA_017591395.1. Classification (NCBI taxonomy): domain Eukaryota; kingdom Metazoa; phylum Platyhelminthes; class Cestoda; order Diphyllobothriidea; family Diphyllobothriidae; genus Schistocephalus; species Schistocephalus solidus. The sequence continues at coordinate 145,328 of WEDG01009700.1, read as the reverse complement.
GGGAAGGACAAACATTCGATTACATTTTAATTTAAATTCAGTAAGTTAGAAACAAGAAGAAATGATGCCGCAAATCTGGGCAGTTTTAACCGTAATTATATCGTTGGCGTGAGACTAGAGATCTAAATTATCGGTGAAGCTTAAACCTAAGTCCTTGGTGATGGAACATTCAGCAGTAGGGGTGGCTCGAAAAATCACTGGTTGTGGTAGCCTTTCAGGCCCAAAACACATGTAGCGACATTTAGAAGGTGAAAATGCCATTGGCCATGCTGCGCTGCATGCAGAAAGAGCATGCAGGTCTGTATGGATTTGTTCGAAGCATTAAGGGACTGTAGATTTAGAGAAGGTATTAACGCATTTGATTTTTTTTCGCATAAATAAAAGATTTAGTGTTTAACTGCCAAGGAAAATCCTTGATATAAAGCAAAAATAAAAGAGGACAGTACCTTGGAGGAGAAAACTTACAATTTATGTATTAGTTGAAAATGAGGAACCCACTAATACCTTTTGCTTCCGATTAGATAGGTATGACGTATGACGGCGCCAAGCAGCGCGAAATCAATAAACCTATTTATTAATAAGTAGATCACGAAGTCTTTGAGCTTTAAGTTAAACTATGGGTCTCCCATGGGACACTTTATCAAACGATTTACTATGATTGAAATAGATACCGACCACAGATGGATGATCATTACGAAGAGAAGTTAGTAGATTAAGAAAAGATACATGGAATGTTTCACAGGAGCAATCTGATAAAAATCCGTGTTGATAAGAGCTAATATATTTAGAATTTAGAATTTATTTAGAATTTATATTTGGTTAGCACCGGGAAGGTACTGTCTAAGCAAACATTAGTAACGAAATAAAGTTATGACAATGTGTGCAGATAAAATGTACAAATTCATAAATTGTCCTGCTATGTCAACAGTTAGCAATGTTTTAAAATTAATGGTGAACTAGAAAAAATAGGCAGTGAAAAAAAACTCCTACCATGAAAATGGAGGCAGAGTTCAATAGGCCTTCATTTTCGAATAGAAGGTAGGAGAAAAAAACTGCTTAGGAAAAATAGTCAGGTGGTAGAATAGGGTAATACTGCAGTAGCATTTCAGAATGAGATAATGAAACGTCGAGGTGATTCGTTCTTGATCACTTAGGCGTATGAAACAGAATCTCACGAAAATGTGTCAATGAACTTAAGTCCTTAGCATCATAGGATCCAGAATTGAATTCTGATGATGGTTGGTATCCAAAGAAACCGCAGCATTTAAGACTGTGGACCACCGAATTTGTACGTCCGAATGACGTCATCGTTTGGAGGACGGGTGATATAAGGAGACATTATAGTTCATGGGCGTCTCGAGGTAGCGTAAATATAGTTTCAAGAGGGTTACTCAAATTCCCGATGGTCCTTTCTCCGAGTCATGGGGAAAGCTACTGGGAAAAAGATGAGGAAAATAAAAGGTTAATAGAATCAGTGTTAAGATAAATGTGCAGTCTTCGCTTGAATGCAGATAGACTAGTTAACGACCTTATTTCAAGTGGCAAGTTATTCCAACGAAAACTATACCTAGAAGCAAAGAAGAGAGCGTTTACACGTGGAGGATGCAGGGGAGGTATAATTAGTTCAGAATTTCTTAGGTTATAAGGAAGACTAACGGGGGTAATGACAGAAAGCTTTTGGGAGAGTTGAACTATTATTAAGTCGAAAAAGGAGACAAAAAGCCTGCTTCAAGTCTCCTGACCCAAAAGAAATTTTAGCTTCGTTAGCTGGCATCTTGTTGAGTAGGAAGTAGTTAAAAGAGTCGGATATAGGAGTTTTTTGGTGAAATTTCTTTGAACATTTTCAATTTTTGAACGGCTAGATTCGTTCATCAAACCGAAAAAAGGACAGCAAAATTCAAGAATGGGAAGTACAAACATACGATAAAGTCTTAATTTAATTTCAGGAAGGTAGAAATTATAAGAAATAAAGCAAAAATCTGTAAATTTTGGCAGCTTTTCAACCAGTTTAACAAGAAAGGGAGTTTGATGAACATCACGATAATTATGAACGTCAGAACGAGAGTCATATTTAAAAACGGAAATAAGAATAAAGGTTTTCCAATAAACAGGAAAGAAAACATTTTCGAGAAATGCTGATAAGATTAAGCTCAGAAAAGGGGGAAATATGTTAACTGTTTAATAAGGGAGTTTCTGATGTTGTCAGTTCTGACTGAATGTGCATAAGTAAGTCAGATTACTTGTTTTTGAATATTTCGGGTGAAATATTAAAAGTAGAGAAGAACAAATGATATGACATAGGAATTTTTCGGGATGGGATTGTATTCAAGTGAAGAAGCAGCATTTGAGTCGAAAATCGTTTTTGGAATTAAAACAAGGATCCATTTTGTTAGAGATTGCAATATATCAGGCAAACATATGAATCGTTGTTTGAAAAAAGGCTTGGCCAATCTAGAGTGCTCGTAAACTACTATCCGATGCGAAGCACGGATTTTGTAGCGACAAGTCTTGCGTTTCAAGCTTGGTCTATGTTTTTAACGCTGGGATCGGGCAGCTGACGGACGACGTTCGCAGCATTTAGACTAAGTTGACTTTAATAAGGCAGTCCATGATGTTCAACATCAGAGTTTTTGCGCAAACTCGGCCGAACACGTGTTATGGGTAATTTACTGAGCTGCATTCGATGTCTCCTATTTTATCCCTCTCCAACTGTTCATGGCAGTGACCAGCAGTTTATGGAGGTTATGGTCATAAGTTCTGTTCCTCAAGGCTCCGTTCTTGTCTCTACTCTGTTCAGTATATACGTCAACAACTGCTTTAGTCAACTGGATCATGATGTCGCTATGTTTTCCGATGATATCAAGCTTCGAGTGCCATTCAAATTACAGCTGATGAGTAGCTTTTACAGATGAACCTAAACCAAATCCAACAGTGGCCAAATGACTGACTTTTGTCGTTCAATCAGCAAAAGTGCAATATTCTAAATCTCGGCAGAACCAGCTCTCCGAACCGCATGGTAAACGGCCTTTACACCATAAAATTACAAGGCCTAGGCGCACAGAAGTACTTGGAAATGTGGATCAGAAAACCACTTTAACCCTCACTGCACTGCTCAAAGGCAGCTACTTCTGTGATATCGGTTCTCATGTTTATCAAGCGGGCTATCTCCGCGTTTGATAAAAAAACTGCTTCTCTAGAGTCTTTTGAAACTTTGCGCAACCGAACCTGGGGTTAACTATATAGGTTTAGATATCCTTGGACGATAAGGACAGACGAATAACCGAAATGGTTCAAAGGCATGCAGCCAAACTTGTGAATGGACACTTTGTTTTTCAGGCAGCAACGATGAGACCTGATGCAAATATCTAACATAATGCGCGGTCAGACTGTTGCCTTTTATCTGGGAGAATTCCTTGAGTTATCAACAACAACAATCTTTACGGGTTATCCATTTAAACTACGTGTGAGCTGGACCAAAGTACAATACGAATGCTCTTCTACAACAGAGTGGACGAAGCTTGAAATGCTCTGACACTGGATTTTCTCATGTCTGCTTCCATGGAGGAATATTGTATGTATTGTATATTGTGAGGGATAACAGGCAATGCCCTTGATGAACTTATTATTGTAAAGCCATTTTTGCATTTATGGAGTCAGTATAATCGAGTATATGTTAAAGAGAGAAACAGAGCCTTTAGAAGCCCTATTTAAAAATAAATGCTATCAAAAATGCATATGTTACATGGTGATATGGTTAAAGTATATCGGTCTTTGATTTCGGCTCAGTGTATGCTCATCAAGTAAAATTAATCAAGCATTCTTTTAAATATCACAACGCTCTCAGCCAGAACTATAAAGGTGCGGGGGTCATAGGCCCTTGAAGCCGTGCCTTTCTACCAATTACTGAGGATGGACACCGACGCAGATACTTGTTTACTGGAGAACATAAAGGAGATAGGCAATCGAAATGATGTTATTCTCATGGGTGGCTTAAATGCCCCCAGCATTCTATAGAAGTGCTCAAAGTATGCTATCAATCACCGTCTGCTAAAGACAACACTTAAAGCGCTCATATTAGAGCACGTAGAGGGCAACAGGCTGGTTATTTAGAGCTCGTCTTCACCAAAGATCCGGACAGTAAAGATAAGGTATGCTGTCTACCTGCACTTGGTCACTGTGATCATGCAATAATTTCCTGGGAATATAGTTTATATTCTGTATCACCTGCAAGAAAGGAAACGAGACCCAATATATGGCGAGGAGACTTTTGTCAAATGAGGACTGTAGCATTATGACTAGAGTGGGATCCTCTCTTTTCCGGGCACGCCAGTGAAGACTGGAATTTATTTAAAGAACGGGTTTGCATCTAATGAGGTGTCACTGTCTGTTATCAAAGCCTAGGATATCAAACCGACCACAGTGGATAACAAGATAATTAAAACAGAGATAAACAAGAAAGGGAGGATCTGGATGGAGTTTTGCGGAACAAACGGAACTTCAGCCTTTCAAGCATACAAAGTTCAGAGGAACAAGGTAAAAGGTTTATGTTTTAAAAAAGGCGCTTACCAGTTGAAAATACCAAACTGCTCTACAGCTCCTTAAGAAAGAGCACGTTTAACAGGAACCCGATTCCTGTTATGAGGAACGATAACGGTTTGGAAATATACGAAAGCAAAATCAAATCTAAGCATTTTTCGTAGTTCTTTCAGTCGATTTTCACCAGCAAAACTTTTTCTTTCCACCTAGTTACGAGAACATTAGAGCTACAACTTTTCAGGATATTCTGTTTCAAGAAGAGGCGATTGTTGCAGAACTAAAAACATTGAAGTTGTATAAATCTTCAGGCCCCAATGACATTCCAGCGAAGCTGCTCTTCGAAATTGCCCGAGAGCTGGCCAAACGGCTATCCGTTCTGTGCCATTAAGCGTTCGATACTGGAATTCTTCCTACAGACTGAAAAACAGCCCGCACGACACCACTTCACAAACGCGGTGGTCATGCAATTGCGACAAAGTACAGGCTCGTCAGTCTGACATCCATTTCCTGTAAGCTTTTGGAGAAGATAATCGAAAAGGAGTTGAGGATTTATTTGTAAAACCCACAACATCTTGTCCAATGCACAGTAGTGGAAGATCGTGCGTCACGAACTTGCTTTGTACGATGCAAAGGTGGACAACAGCACTCGACGCAAAATATATGGAGCATGTGGCCTACATTGATTTCTGGAAGGCCTTTGATAGTGTTCCACACCCACGTCTACTTTGCAATTTGAGAGGATGGGTATCGGAAGCAAACTTCTTACGTCGATAGAGAATTTCTTATTGACCGTTCTCAAGTTATTTGTGAAGGGGGAGAGTGATCAAGGCGCACAGTCATAGAGAATGGTGTCCCACAATGTTCGGTTCCCGGTCTAACCCTCTTTATCCTGTTCGTAAATGATTGCGTACAGGAGATGGACTTTGAATGTGCCATGTTTGCGGATGATATAAAAATATGGAAAGTAATCCAAAATGTTGCCAACAAAGTCGACGTCACAAAAATGTCAACTGGACGCGTGGTCCCGAAGATTGTTCCTGTCCTTCAACTCGACCAAATGTACGCTGATGCGTCTGGGAAATTGAACTCCGGTTTTTTATACGTGAATCCTGTACTTGAACGGAATGCCACTTCGAGAAGCAGAAACACACAATGATCTCAGCGTTTGGATGACAGAAAACCGCAAGCCTTCTTTAAAGTGTTACAAGGTGGCTGAAGCCGCAGCGATAATGCCCTACGCCATTAAGCGGGGATTTACACTTTGCGATTGCTTTTCTAAAGCCTTCGGTACGCTTTTGAAGCCGCAGCTTGAATACGCGATCCAAGCCCGTAGAATGTGGATGCAGCAGATTTAAACCTGCTGCAAAGGGTTAGGCGGTGAGTCACTAAATTAGTATGGGGGTCAAGGGGCACTACCATACGAGATCCGCCGAAATAATCTGAATCTCCATCCCTTGAGTTACAGTCAGTTGCGCGGAGACTTGATACAAACTTTCCGCATCGTGCGTGGTTTGGAATACGCCCTCCTATGTGATGATGTTTTCCAACTCGCCAATACAACTCATCTCCGGGTGCATCCCTGAAAATTATGTGTGCCTCAAGTCAAATTTGAGTTGAGGATATGTTTTTTCTCCAACCGTTTTGTGGAACCGTGGAGTAACCTGCCGAGGTGATCACAATGTCTTATCTGTGGGGACATTTAAACATCGGCTTGACCTAGATATGCTGACGCACAACGTGGAATATATGACTACGTAACCTTACGACGCCAGTGTACTATGTTCCCTGTCAACATTCACTTGACTGCAATTTCTTTAAATTGATTCTTATTCTTCAGATTTTTATATGACAAATAGATAGTTCAAAAGCTTAAGCCTATTTTTTTATACAAATAAACTTAACTGAACTGAACCGAAGTAGGCAGTTTGTTCCATTCTTTAATCACCCGGTGGGAAAAGAAGTTGGCCCAACACTTCAATTTTGGCGTAGTTTGTCTGCAGTTTGTATTGGCGACCTCTGATATTAGTCATGTTTACCGATCCAAAAAGTTCAGCCATTTGAGCAGCATAATCAATTTCTCTGACACGTTTAATGACTAAGATCATATCATCTCAGTATTACCTATTAGAGAGGGGAAAAAATCGAAGTCTTTCTAGACGACCCGCATAGGTTAAGCAATATAATTCACTTACTAGTTTCGTCGACCTCGGTTGAACGTTCTCCAACCGAGTGTAATCTCGCTTCGTCCAGGGTTGCCACACCTGACGGCAACATTCCAACACCGTCCAGACAATGTTCATAACACGCGACCAAAAAGCTCTTCGTCAAAATTTAAATGAAGGTGCTCCTGACCGCTCCCAGGATGAACAAAGCTTTCTATGCTATTTTGGCACAATGAGACGATGGTTTGAGAGTTGGCGTTATCCATTCACTGAATTACTTTATATCCTTTACCTCCTCAAGTTGGTGACCGCTGATGAAGTACTGATATTAAAACCGCATCACCCTTCTGTAACTTTACCGTAGTCGGATGACTTGACACTTTTTGAAATAAAGGTTCAGCAGCCACTCATCACACCACTTTTGCAAGAGATCCAAGTTATTTCGTAAGTAACACGAATCCTTCAGTTTTTCCATCGAAGTCCGTAACTTCAGATCATCATCAAAAATGACCTTCTCGCATATCAGAAAATCAAGGCAGTCGTTTAGGTATATCAGAAACCTAAAGGAACCCAGAATTCTCACCTGCGGAACTCCACTGTGAACGGTTTTCCAGTGCGAATTTGCCTCACTAATACAAATTAATTTGCGCCTGCCTGTGAGAAAATCGACCAACCATATCAGAAGTTACCAGTCACACCCATTTGAAGCAGTTTCATGATCAGTTGTCTGTGCTGAAGTCAATGTGGACCGCATCGACCTACAAACCCATGCCTAATTATTTCGTCTAGCTTTTCCATCGATGTGAGCACGTTTGTGAGGCAGGATCGAAGACTTCTCAATCCATTTTTATACCAGCATAAACAAGTTGCTCTGTTCAATATGACTCCTCAGTTTCGTTTCAATTACCTTCTTCCTTATTTTGCAACAAATAGTTGTGAGATTGATTGGTTTAAATCTATTTGTTAATGTTCTCTCTCTCCCCCTTTATAAACGGGGGTTATAATGACTAGCTTCCACTCGGTAGACTGAGCCCCCTCCTCCATCGAATTATCAAATATCATGGAGAACGGAGTGGCCATCTTGTCGATGAGTTCATTTCGAAATTTTGTGGACATGCCATCCGGGTCAGGCGATTTAGTAGTGTCTAGCTGTTTCAGAGTTTTACTCATTGTGTCTTTTGGGAATGTCATCATGTTTATTTTATCTGCATGTGTTGCATTACTTTGGTATTCTTTCCTGACAAAAGGCGGCTTCTCTGTATATATAGATATAAAAAACTAGAATAGAGCTTGGTTTTTTCAGAATTAGCGGTAACATGTTTTCCTTATAGGCTGCTAACAAGGAATCGAGTCCCAAAAACGTTTGGCCTTATTCACGAAAGCAAAGGACATTTGCACGTTGCTTGATATGCCTTTGACTATTTCTGACTCAAAGACTGATTTTAATTTCCTCCGTAGATATGGACACCGATTTCACTGTTTCCTAAAATCAAAAATTGTTCGGTTTGTTTATATTTGGCGTGTGTTCTCCAAAGTCCACTTCTCTTCGTCAGATTCCCTTTTATTTCCGATGTGGACATTAAAAGTAGGTTAGAATCAAAACAGAACATAAGATTTAGCGAGCTCAATGCCAAACCTTGCGAAAGAACCGTGCAACCAGAAAGATTTCACAAGGCTGGCTGTAAATAGTCATGTTGGGAGGGCTATCTTTGGTCAAATGCTATGCCAGCGTACCTTATTTTAAAATCAGAAATGGTGACAGCGGTAATCGTCTACCTTGGTAGCGATTTCCATGATCATAACAGTTGTTAGCTGAAGAAGAAATTCCTGAGGGCCAATCGCGTGCGTTTACTTCTGACCTTGTATGGATGACTGCGCAGGTGAGTTGTGCAGGAAAACTGAAAGATATCCTCCGTTTTCAGTGAGGAACCGTGGCCATGGATAATTCGGAATGTGCAGAGCAGGCTGAACCGAAGATGCATGTTAGACAGAGGAAATAACTTAATCTCTTTCAACCTATCCTGGTAGGCCAATCCTTAAGACCGCCGACCCTCTTAGTTTTCCTCGTTGCACCTGTTCGAGGATTTAAATACATTTCCTCCACCACGCTTTTCCCGCTGTTCACGCTGTCCAAGCTCACATTCTGTTGTCTAAATGAGGTCTGATGAAGAAGCCGAAGATATTTCTGAAGAGTTCAGGGCGAATATTTAAACGCACGTCTGGTCCAATGCAACGAACAATTTGCATTCCGCACCGGCTTCTTCCAGTGTTCTGACGCCAACAAGTTCGCGGTTCTCCATATGTCGCAATTTTTGTGCTTTTCTTCCTCTTTCAATACAGTGCCATTTAATCAAATACAGTTGTTTTGGAGATATTTTTCAAGCAACGTTAATGCGTAGGACCACACATTTGAATCTATTAAACTCAAGAAACGACCTGATCAACCAGACACTTAGTTTGTTGCTATTCGATTCCAACATTTAACGTTTTCAGTGCAAGTGACTTCAGCCCATATTTTAGGTCATCCGCAAGCATGAGAAGTTCACAGTCCAGATTCACGAGACAACCGTTCATATAGATTAGGAAGCGATGCTTGCCTAAAATAGAACCTTGTGGGACACCACTATCAAACTTTACCCAATCCGAGGTAGAATTACCGTAAACAAATTCCTGTACCCTAGAAGACAAAAATTATTTCGATCAATTTGAAATTTTTGCCTCGAATCTCTAGGTTGAAAATCATTTAAATAGAAGTCCGTGTTGTACACTATTGGAGGACTTTAGGAAGTTAAAGATTGCTGTATCTATAGGATTGCCCCGGTCAGTGAACCTCGTCCATTTCTCATGCGAAGAGAAAATACTGGTAAGACAAGGGCGTACCAACGAAAGCCATCTTTGGTATTAAACAATAGTTTTTTTCTTCCAGGAAATGCATTAGACGTCTTTTTATAGCGCGTTCCATTATTATGCAAGAGATGCATGTAAAGCTGACTGAACGGTAATTTTAAATGTCCATCCGTGAATCTTCCATGTTAATTGTGTGTGCTGAGCGCACTCTTCCATTCTTCCGAGAGCTCACCTTCTTCGAACGACTTATGAAATATAGTATTAAATGGACCACACCGTTCTTTGGCCGTTCTTAAAGTAAAAGTGCAGGTATTCAGTTTTGACCAGGCGATTTAGTGGGTTTCAGCCAGAGCAATTCCGCTCTTACTAGTGTCGACGAAAAGCACACTTCCCTTGTTGAGGAAAGGTAGTGTAGTTTACTTGGAATATGGGAAGAAGAGATGAAGAAGAATCAGTAGAATTTAGAGGGAACATCAACGTAAAGAAATTAAGACAGAATGGATGCCTTGAAGTGGTCATTATTCTCAAATAATCCATTTGGAAACCTGAGAGCAGAGCTTTGATCCTGGTTTCTTAAAGTGCTCCGTATGTAGACATAAAGGCGTTAGGGGTTTTCAAACGAGTATTGCTATATGTTCAGTTCGACATGGCATCGAAGAAGTTGAATGCGTGTAGTTTCGGTTGACTGAAATTTTGCTAAACTTCAGATTTACACAATGTCCCTGCACCTGCATGCATTTCTCAGGGTTCAGTCTATACCCGGGAGGAATCTGGATTTTTCAGAAAGTGTATTTTCTGTCCGTTCTGCTTTCTCATGATAAAATGACCAGTGATCTTTTTACTTCCTTGAGTTGTGCGTTTTTTGAATCCTCCACAATGTCCGAGCATTCATATAATCATCCCATAGAGGCCTTATCTTTTTGTGCTTCATCAGCACAGCTGTTATCTCTGTGAGATGGTTTGAACTTCAATTTGGAGTTCAAACTCACAGCAGACGGTTAAGTTATACACTGTAGTCTACTTGCTCAAGCGTGGTTGCTTCTTTAATGTTTGGTTCTGAAGCAGTTGTTGGAAGAAAGCAACTTTATTCCTGACTGATGTCCTGGATTTCGCTATGCTTAATCGAAAGTGAATGCGATATTTCCGGAAGAAATTCCTCACAGAAAGTGGTGAACCGATAACTAGAGTTCAATAGATCATGAACTCTAGAGGTGACAGTAACGGTTTGGTTGCTTGAGGTTCATCCAATGGTCGGGGGGTTTTGCCACTCAACCTGTTAGTGTGAGGTACGAGGTTAAAATCTGACTGATGCTAAGCGCCATATTGCCTCTTGCAGAGTTGCATCCCACACGCTTACATTAAATATACTTCTGGTGACTATATATTGCATAACCCTGCACTGTAAACCTACTCTAAAGGTAATAAATAAGATTTCGGAAGCTCGATCGACATGCAATTAAAAATCGGGTTCAGCGAAAGGCTTGATCTTTTTGACTATACTTTCTTCTCTTCTAATAATCATTTATCTGTAGTCGTGACTGAATAAGATCTTATGAAATCCTTGCATAAAGATTCACACAGCTTAATCTTAGTCAAACAGGATGGCCTAAGATTTTGCAGTCAACTTATTAAATTTATTAATTCATGCATATCTACTAGAAAAAAATGCCTTACTTGGGTCTTTGTGCTCCAATGAGCACCCGGTTATAAGTGTTGTCTTCCAAAATACCGTGTAAGTTGTTTTTTGTTTAACTTTACGATATTTCATTGGCACTTAAGGAGTCTTAGTCTTTTATTTATGCTGATGCTCTCAAACGCGTAAGTGCTTTTGCTACAGCTACGGTTCAACTTTTCTTGAACTAGTCCACACTGAATTGTTTAATCTTTTTGTGTGGAGGTAGGCATGGCTAATGCAAATTTTCCCTTTAAAATGCCACTGGATGCCACTTGTACCTAAAATGATACGTCCATTCAGTGATGTTTCAAGGCATTCGTATGACTAAATGCATCACCATCAAATACTTAGGTATAGACTTATTTATTATATAGATCTCCCGCCGCACACCGCTTCAATGCTTCCTCGGATTTCAGTCAATATCACTGTTAGTCATTCATCAGATCTTTTTAATTCTTCTTTGATCACAGCAAATCTCGCCATTCCCATGTATAAGCAATTTCCCTTCCTTTCTTCACCCCTTCCAGGCATATCTTTTTAAGAATAACCTACAAACCAAAAAATTGTCAACTAGTCTATCCGATTTTAGGAGACGTCAGCACCTTTTTCTTAACAGGTAATCGCATGAAGTTTCATTTTCTTCATCGTTCCTGAGCAGATTTCTCCATGGATTTGCAAGAAGATAAGCGGAAATTTAGGAGACCGTCTTCAAATTACCTTATTCGCTCGCATTTGCCGCTCCGAGTGCGGCTTGGTTCGTCACGAGCTCTCAGCAGATTTACGCATTTTTACATAGCGTCATTTATGTAACCAATGTGTTCCCTGACTCACTTCACAGAAAATTATTCGAGGGCGTTTTGGCGCACAATCCCTCTGCGGTACGTTCGCCATTCTGGTTGCTGGCCTTCGAAGACTCACCCCATCTTCGGTATCACCCTAGGTCTGCCATAACCTAACATTCGCGTGCGCACTCTTGTGAAGCTTCACACCCACTTGGTGATATGCTTATATAGATTCAGTCTACTCTCAGGATGAACATATTCTACGCCTTCATATCCCTTAGCAAAGTAGTGGTTTACTTCCTGGGCATTGTCAGACGGTGCAGCTTTCCAGAATTTATCCCACATTCTCAATTTCGGGCGTTCGTTTTCAATGCTTCGCCCACAACTCATCCTTTTGTCTAAAAGCCTCTGATTTGGAATTTGAGGATATGGTTATTGTTTGTATCGCATGCGAAGAGACAAATCGTCGGCAGAAGTCAAATATGGGGCCTCCTTTTTATAACTGAATTTTTAACTTCTACTGTACATGGGGCTGCGCGCACAGAGTATCAATGTCTAGTTTGCTATATTTTAACATTTAACTGCTTGTTACCTTAGTTTGAATAGCACTCTCTCGGCACTGAAAAACTATTATTATTAAATAACGGCCGGCAATCGGGTGGCTAATATCGATTGGCAGGTTCTTCCAAAGGAAGCTTTAACTGGACGCAGAGAAATAAGGGCGTTAAGAGGTAGAGAAGATTAAAGGACGAATACTTAAGAAGGAATTACAACTGTTGTACGGACGACCAACTGAGGTAAGAACTAAAATTCAAGGAAGATTTCAGCTATTATAAATGCCAAAAAGGAAAGAGAGGCCAGATTCCGGTTTCTGAACAAATATTTTATATTTATATAAGTTAATTAACTGGTATCTGCTCGTGTAAGAAGTATATGTGATAAAATTGTTTTGGACATTCTCAATCCTAGAACTACTAGACGCCTTCATTAAACCACGAAGACGCATCCGTATTAAGGAGGGGGCAGGACAGATAGGCGCGAAGACTGAATTTATGTTCAGAAGGCTAAAACATTATAAGAAATGCAGCAACAAGTCTAGGTAGCTTAGGTCATCATTCTGTTAGCGTGCAGAAAGAGGTTTAGCTTATTGTCGTAGCTTGAAACGAATTGGTTGATGGCGGAACATTCAGTCAAAGGGATGCCTTTAAAAATAACTGGTTGGCGCAGCCTATCAGCGTCAAAAAACATCGCGGCATTTATAGCGCTCTAACTAAATAAGCCACTTAATTTCCATACACAAAGAGCCGACAAATCTGAGGGAATTTTGTTTCAAGTCAGGCTGGGTCGTAAGGGTGTACAAAGAATAAAGACGTTTGAAATCATCAGCATTAATAAAAGATAGAGCGTCGCTAACTGTCAATGAAACCTCGTTAGTTTAAATAAAAGCAAAAGAGGATCTAACACAGTTTATTACAAAAAAACTACTTGTAATATGACTTCCAGTTAAAAGGAGGATCCCACGAAAACATTTGGTTTTAGATTAGATGGCTTTGAGGTAATGAATTAAACAGGGAAATGCGAATTCTTAAAGCTTCGAGTGTTACGACGAGTCATCAATTTGGTACTTCATAAAAGGCATAACAAATATTGAAATAAATAACAACCCTATGCAGATAATCATTAGGAAAAGAAGTGAGAAAGCCCAGAAAAGATATTTGATGCGTTTAAAAGAACGGTAGGACAGTTTGTAGAGAGAATATGTGTTGTCAACGCCCGGATAATTTTGATTACCAGAAGAAGAACAATATTTATATACTAACCAGTAGTAATTAATAATCAAGACAGTAATCCGCCTCAAGGAAGAATAACGTGGTCAGTATAGGAGAAAAAGACTTAGGCATTTAATATAAGAGTTTGGGCTGTCTTTAGTTTCATTTGAGTTCGAGTAACTGAGGTGACTTAAAGTTGTACGGAGTCCTACAACCACACAATTGCCAAATTTACAATAAAGGAGTTGGGTCGGGCCTCCGTGAAGTGTTATTTTTGATGGCTTTTGGCAGTAAACGTGATAGCTCTGAAACCTAGGTGGTTTACAGAATTTTTGGTGCAGAGTAGAAAGATTAACGGCGTAGAGAATGGAAACTTGAGGGCAGCACTTATACTGCTCACATGGGGAAGACCACGAGGCATAAAAACACGTGGTTTGCGAGTTCCCTATTAAAAACGCTGTGAGGTCTATCAGCAGCTTGTTTTTTAGTCAAATGTCAGAAAGTTGTGAATCAGCCGGTCGTGTGGAACTTTATTTAGAGCCGTCCTCAATTAGTGAAGATAGTCGAAATCTGAAGCTATTAATCCAGTACATCACTTCATGCCCCAGTCTAAAGCAACAAATTGTGAAATGAAGGACAACTTTGACTGAAACCATATTGGAGCCCTGACAGTTAGTGCTTTGATGCTAGGCAATCCCTTGAGGTTTTTTTTGGCTTAAGTCTTATTACTTTCCAACCGATGCATGTAAGGCTGATGGGGTGATAATCATCTTTGCTGACCTGAACATTAGATTTATATATCAGGTTGACATTTGTGGTCTTCCATTCGGATGATAGCCTCACGCATTCAAAATCAGAATAAACGATACATAAAAAGTGGTTTTGGGAGTGCACTTGCCATTCCTTATAATATTTTGCCCTTCATATTGTCCGGGGATAATGATTTGGCATCCCGAAAACCCAAGATCTCCTCCTTTAGGACAAGTTACCGGAAGGGTACAGCTCCAAGCACTTGGTCAAAGTATGTAACAGGACTGTTTACAGGTTAAACTCCATCTTCCTAGTGGATGCGGACGCAAAGAACTGATTCAATTATTGCGGTTCTCCCTCATTTTCAAGGAGTGATGAACCACTATCATCCATAAATACCACGAATGAGTCCTCATTTTGTGTCAAATTTTGATGTACTGGAATATGATTTTAGGTTGCTCTTCAGGCTGTTGAATAAATAATGATTCATAGTTATTGTTTACCTGACGATTTCACCTTTTTATGACATTTTGCTAAAGGCGAAATCCCTCGACATGTCTTTGCAAACCGAATTCATTAAATTTATTCCAAATTTTATTTATCTTATTTACCTGTCTATTAAGGCTGCTTTTTAAAAAGACAGGGAGACTAGTCGGTTTGGTACCTTAACGGAAGAAAAACACCGTATCTGACTCAGTAAAAAAATTTAAAATAATCTTTAGCCTCCTACTGGATCGCCCGTAAAACCGTCCTTGTAAATGGGCACCAGCTCCTTACTCCTCCTGATTCACTCTAGCTTCCATGTAATTAGCTCGATTTCGTTCTATGAGCGCTCAGAATATAATGTACTTACTATGTCAATACATGCTTGTAAAAATGGCCTGCTTCCGCATGCATCTCAGATGGCTGTACGTGGTGCGTCAATTGCTTGATTGGCCGCAACCGAGTTGTAACTTGCCAAAGTTTCAGGTCTTGTGTGGGTTCAAAGCGAATTAACCCCGACACCGAATATTTCTCCTCGTGGCGAAGTCTTAACTAAGAATATGTAGGCAGGAGGTCACTATGCTCACGTGACTGCCACCTTTGTGAGAAATTTTGGTTTTATCCTCGAATGAACCGCGACTCAGGAGCTGGCGTCTTTCTGTCTATACAGCTCCGTGTTCAGCCATACGTGTTCTGTAGTTTTTACGATTTATTTGTTATTTGCCCATCACTTCAGCAAATGCCGTTAGTAACTTCAGGTGTTCCATGCAGTTGCGGTTGGTCCGTGGCCACAAGGCCTGGTGCCTGATGCAGTTCTTGCTGTCCAAGGTGATCAGAAAACATATGTTAAGCTTACTTGTTTCGGTCCTTCAAGTGCACGAGAAAAGTAGTTCATCACGTTTGCACATAAACGCCGTATTGATCTACCATCGTTGGGGCCTTAGTAAGCAGATTGTGAAAGGATTTTTATTCACACTTTTGAGCTACACCTGAACAGGTAGGCTTGGGTATCATTTACTAATCCACAACGATGGATTCAGACTGCTTTCTCAATTTTTTAGTCCTTACCATAATGCCACCACCGCAGATCCCGTAGGACCAACTGCAATTGGTAGTTCCTTTCAATACCAAAAAAAGATACACACCAACGTTAATTTAGATACATTTACGGTGATACCGGTGTTCGCGGTTTTTCTCACAAGGGCAACTGCTATTTCCTATCTTTCCTATAGACTAGGCATCCACCAGAAAGAGCGTTATAGGCTTTTCATATTAGAATATACCAAAATTAATGTATCGCACGAAAACTAAGTCATCAGAAAAACATATAAAATTATCCGGGCAATGATCATAATAGATTGTATGGAGCCACAAAGCATCTATGTGAAGCGAGACAAGTAGATGAATAAACTATGCACCAACCCATCGGAAGTGTGGGTTCTACTCAAAGTTTGCAGTTTGGAAACAAGGAAAAGAAATTCATGCAGTAAGTGAACAATGAAATTTCAGCCGATACTGAAAAGTGATCTTCCAGCAAATTTCGGGAGAATTCCCAAGATCAGTTGGAGGACAAATCAAATTGAGCAAGAGCGATAAAACCGACTGGAATCTCTTTCATTATATCATTCGGCATGCGGCATCACTTTGTACAGCTAGAAAGTCAATCACAGAATAGGTTTTTCCAACGACTTAGGGGATGTCCCAACAACTAGCTCACGAAGCGAACCTACTAAGTCCACTAGTGCAATATTTACTTGTAAAATATCCACAGTAAACCATGGTAAAGATTATTTTTAGGGCCGCTAATCAGAACACTGGAATAATAACAGCCCGCAAAGCATGTGGCTTTACACCGAATTCCGGGAAACTAAGGTGTAGAATTAAGGGGAGGGTTAGGGCTAAGCTTAGGGTTGATTTAAAGATAAGGGTTCAGGTCTGAGTTAGGGTTAGTGTCAGAAATATATCAAGGGTTAGGGTTTCGATTCGTGTTAATCGTGGGGTTCAGGTTTGGGGTAGGGCTAGGGTTAGGGTTAGGATTAAGGGTGCAAATAAGTTTTATGTTAGAGTTCGTGTTAGGGTTTGAACTCATGAATATTTACCCTACCTGCAATTTTCGCAAGGCCACCTATTATGTGGGCAGCGCGTTCCTATTCCCCTTGTTCTGTTAAGCGGATATGCAAGTTATCTTTACCCAAATCACCTTTACCATACCCTAACTAAATTTGGCCCAAATAAACATGACAACCTTTTAACGGAAAATACTATATGTGAAACGGTTTTGATTCAGAAACTGGGCTCTAAAAATGTCAGTCCTGCGATTTCATCTGGGCCTGCAATCTTTGGTTCTTATTTAATTTTCGGTGGAACACCTTTAAGTGGAGTCACAGCCCATGAATTTCGCGTTTTTAGCTGTAAGTGTTTCGTTGAACGTTATAAGGAACCAATATCTACAATAACCTTTAGGTGTTGCAAGCGAAGCGAGGGAACTAAAATTTCAATTTAAGGCTTAATTACAGTCTCAGGCCGGTCATAGACCAACCTCAACTTTGAGGGTTTGAGGCTTAAATCCATACTCAGATGAAAAGCACGTAGGCGTTCTAGAAGGTAAAAGCAGATTTCCACTGTCGACTGTGAATTCATTTAAATTTTCAAAAGGTGGAAATAAAAAGATTTTTAAGAGTGCACAATATCCATTCAAATACCATCGTATCTGTCCGTTTACTGGAACTCCTTATGAAAAAAACAAGACTCTTTTCATTCATTGCAAAAAAGGCCGTCAAGTGTTACATTTTTCAAAAAAATAACAAAGTTTGCTAAGGATCTTTAAATACAAACATTAGTTTTGCATTCATTGATGAACTCTCACTTAGCCTTAATGGTACTCAATCTTTCCGAACAGGCTTGAGACTTACTCATGAGTCCCGCCAACAGCCGCACGGCGGATAGTATTAGAATAGGCAGCTTAATATTGCCGGCAATGACAAGGGAGAGTGGATTGGTCATCTCTTACTTATTAGCCGTCGTCAGCCAGTCACACCCAACCCCAGTTGGTGCACCACCCGAGGATCGAACCCACGAACAGTTGATCAGAATAGTTTATTCATCAAAGTGTGTACCTATATTGCCTACATATTATTGAAATTTCAGCTGTAGCTGTTTGAAACCGAGGATGTAAATGCCTAGGACTAGGGAGTTAACGAAATCTTTGAAGACCTGTTTTACAGCATTCCCAGACTTAAAATATTTTCCTGTCAAAATTTATCTTAACTCCTGATGAAGTGTTAGTCAATGGGAGGGGGGGGGGCAGAATCTGGTGAGTATGGTGAATGATACAGAATTTCCAACTCCAACCCTTGTGGTTTAACACTTGTCATTTGTAATCTAGTATTGTTATGCAATAGAAAAGCGTCCACTGGCTGACCAATGTGGGCGACGTTTCTGCAAGTTTTTGGTTCCCTTGGTCCAGCTGGTTGCTGTATTCTTCTATTCTGCTCGATGAGCCAGGTTTTATAAAAGGAAATTGAATAACACACATGACAGACCACCAAACATTCACACTCATGTTTGGTTGATGTATATTGCTCTTTGGGGTGGTTTTTGTAGCTTTTCATTGCCCAGCTACTGTGATCAATGTTTAAATAATCGTGTTTGATCCGGTTCTCATCGCACGTTACAATTCGATCCAAAAGGGAATAATTGTTTGACGAGAAAGCAGCGTCATGTAAGCTTTCAAACATTGTTTCTGCTTTTCATTTAGTTCAGGTGTATCCCTCACATCAAACTTGTCCAATTTATCAATTTTAGCTATGCTATTGCTATTTTTCGCTTGTTAACTTCCAAAATCAAACAAAATCCATGTGCACTTTGAGATGGAACCCACTAGATGGTAACTTTCCGATCGTTATTATCTAACTCTGCTTCTGGCCAACCCTGAGGCCAAAGTTGCCAGAACGAAGGTTCACAAGCAAATTTGATATTGTCTGCCGAATATTACAAGTAAAGCGAAAATCCACCATCAGTAAGTTCAGCTGTCAGCGATGCTGTATTTGCAAGTAAGGAGTCATATTGCAGAAGTATAAGAATTTCCGACTTATTCCTCTTTAACCAAGAAACTAAGCTTACAGTTAGAACATTTTTAAAGTGCAAAATGGCGTTTTAACAAAACAAAAGTCTAAATACTTGATTGAACTATAAAGCTGTCAACCATAAGTCTCACTAAAAATTTCAGAGTTGAGGATGCAATGTAATCTGCCTAATGGTATGTAGAAATGTATCGAAAATATACAGCCTGTGAACTGTAAACCCCACAATCAAGTGTAACGGCAAAATGGCTCAAAATTATTCGAAAATTGCAAAACCTTAATATAAACCATAAACGGAGCAAAATTGAAGGAGACTTGATAGTTTGCCAAACAATTATGCGAAAGTGTTTATCACCTTTTATGTAAAATACCTTTCAATTTTTAAGGGCATTAAAAATGAATGGAAAAAGTCATAATAACTTATTCGTGATGTATGAACGATTATTGTTCTTGAATTCTTAGGGCGCGTACGAGGGGGCATTTGTGATGATAATGCACGATAAGCAATATTAAAACACCGATAATTTCGATATATATATTAATCTGACAGAAGTGCAACGCTCTACCCACTGCGACACGAGCGCCCAACTACCATTATTAATATTCCCGATCAAAACCGGCCAGACAACGTGGCGCAGTGGGTAGACATCTGCCCAACAGGTCGCGATTTAGAGCTTTGGACGCCACAGCGCCTTGAGTTGGATATGGCTGGCTGATGACGGCTAATAAGCAAGAAATGGCCATTCAAGTCTCCCTTGTCTTTGTTGGTAATATCATTCTGCTTCTAGCACTAGCTGCTCTGTGGCTCCTGGTGGGGCTACAGAGTTAATCCCAAGCACAACGGGATAAGTGAGTCCTGTAACCGATCGGTGAGCGCCCAACTACCATTGTTAATATTCCTGATTGAAACCGGCAAGATAACGAGCTCGTAGCGCATTGGGTAAATCGTTGGAATTCTGCCCGACAGGTCGCGAGTTCGAGCGTCGGGCGCCGCAGCACCTGGGGTTGAGTATGGTTGGCTGATGATGGCTAATAAGTCAGAAATGGCCATTCCAGCTTCCCTTGTCTCTGTCGGTAATATCATTTTGCCTTTATCACTAGCTGCTCTGTGGCTGCTGGCGGGGTTATTGAAATAACCCCAAGGCACAACGGGACGAGTGAGTCCTGTTACCGATCGGTGAGTGCCCAACTACTATTATATATATATGTGTGTTTTGGGGGTGAAGGGGGTACTTGTTATGGGTAGCAGCACACAGGTAGTATTTGGTCACTTCAGTGGTCTCGTATGAGTGGTGAATGCTCCTGTGGCCGCCTTTAGCTGGTACCCAACTCTCCCCTGTGGCTCCTCGAAGCTGGTTTTTCCCAGCGGCCACACCCCGGGCAACCGCCACGACAGGCTGGCTAAACCAGGTGAGGGTCTCCGGTGTTGTGTGTGTCTCCAGACCCGGTATGTCTGCTCCCTTCCCCTGCTCTTCCCACTCTCCCGTTTACCCTGTCTCCCCCTTCATCTTCCAAGCCAACTATCCTCCTACTTCTACTCCTCCCTGTACTCGTTTCCTTCTTTCCTCCTCTTTCTCGCCTTCTCTACTTTTATCTTAATTCTTCACTTCTCCCCTTCTCCTCACCCTTCCATCCTCCCCCAATGTTGAAAATGTCCTACGGCGAGGGCGACATGCAATCAAAAACGTGGCCCAGCCGAATCGGTCGTTCTCTCACTAACCCAAATCGTGACCCAAAATGGAGTTCATTAGCTGCTTGGGATGACTCGGCAGTCCTATATAAGGACAGCACTGCTTACCCCCTCGCTGGGAAGGGGGCTCGAAAAGGTGTCCTAAACAAATGCTGGGTCTCATGAGAGCTGCAGCAGATCATGGCTAGCAGACTGCAATTACATGCGGTCAAAAAATTCTAAACAATATCAACAACAACTCCTCTCCCAATCCCCCCAACCATACTTTCTAAGGAACCCGTGGACTGCTCGAGTGAGCTTGCTCACTCTAGTGGCCTGGAATGTTCGATCCCTTTTGCACAATCCTAGGAGCAACCAGCCGGAACTGAGGTCGGCGCTAATCGCTTGGAAACTGGTGCGCTACAAGGTGGACATTGCTGCTCTCAGCGAGACCCGATTCTCTGAGTAGGGCAGCTGGAGGAGTTGGGTTCCAGCTACACCTTCTTCTGGAGCGGCCTGCCAAGGGCAGAGCGACGTCATGCTGGTGTTGCCTATGCCATCCGGAACGAGATCGTAGGAAGTCTGCCCTGTTTGCCGCAGGGTATCAATGACTGCTTGATGAGCCTCCGCCTACCTCTTCGAGGAGACAAGTTCACCACCATCAGCAGCGCCTTCGCTCCCCCAATGACGAACTCTGATGCGGCGAAGGGCGATCTGCACGCCCTGCTGGCAACTGTGCCGAAGGTAGACACATTCAATGTCCTTGGTGACTTCAAGGACCGCGTTGGGACGGACCACATCGTCTGGCTGGGACTGCTGGGTCTCCATGGTCTTGGTAGCCGTAACGATAAGCGTGCTCATTCTTCTGCGAACGCGTGTAGAACACCGTCTCATGCTGACCAAGACCTTCTTCCGCCTCCCGATGCGGCAAAAGGCGACCTAGGTGTATCGCGGGTTGAGACACTGGCACCTCTTAGACTATGTTCTCATCCGAAGGTGAGAATAACAGGACATGCTGGTATCAATGGTGATCCCCGGTTCCAATGGATGGACGAATCACCGCTTCGTCATCTCCAAGATGAGAATTCGTCTGCAACCACGCAGAAGACCCCAAAGTTAGTGACCACAAGGTAAGTTGAATACGGTTTTTTTGAAAATGCTTGCTCAACCTCTCCATTTCAGCAAAGAAATGGCCAACCGACAAGGCAACCTTCTAGCCACGGACGTAAACATCTCCGTGGAGAACCGCTAGTGTCAGCTGGGGACACCATCCAATCCACCGCTCTGGATGTCCTTTGCCGCGCACGTAGTCAGCACCAAGACTGGTTCGATGACCACGACGCAACTATCAACGCTTCGCTCGTCGAGAAAAATCAGTTTCACAAAGCCTACGTCGATTGCTCTACCGCTGCAAACAAGACAGTCTACCGACGTTGCCGCCTAGTACAGCAACGGCTGCGAGAAATGCAGGATGCCAGGATGACGCACAAAGCCGAGGAAATCCAAGGGTACGCGGACCAAAACGAATAGAAGAACTTCTTCGCCGCCACCAAGGCTGTCTACGGACCTCCCGTCAAAGGCTCCGCCCCTCTTCTCAGTGCCGACGGCAGGACGCTACTCAAGGAGAAGACGAAAATCCTGACGTGATGGGCAGAACATTTTCAAAGCGTTCTCAATCAGCCCTCCACCATCTCCGACGCCACCGTCGATCGCCTGCCTGAAGTGGAAATCAACACCGACCGTGATCTCCCGCCCTCTCTCCAAGAAACCCTCAAAGCCGCGCAGCAACTCTCCAGTGGGAAAGCACCTGGCTCGGACACAATCACTGCTGAGATTAACAAGCATGGCGGACCCCAACTGATGAACCCACTCTCAATGCTCTTTTAAGAGATGTGCACCAAAGGAAAGTCCCTCAGGATTTCAAAGACGAAACCATTTTCCACCTGCACAAGAAGAAAGGGAACGTGGACGATCTACCAAAAGAAGGCACGGAAGCTCAACCACTTCCACCTCAGCTGCCTTCGCAGAATACCAAAGCTGGCATGGCAAGACAGGATACCGGACATGGAAGTGTTGGAACGAACAGGCCTTCTCAGCATTTATGCTATGCTGAAACAACTGCAACTGCGCTGAAGCGGCCACATTATGAGGATGGAAGAACGATTACCCAAACGACTCTTCTATGCAGATGTCACGGTTTCCTAGAAATCGCAGCTTGGGAGGCTGTCAATCTGACGCTTACACCAATTCACGGCATGGGCCCAGTGTATGTGCTGTGTGTGTCGAGTGTCTGACCAGCGAACTGGGAGTCAGACTGCGATGGCTCCTCCATATCCCCTAATTGAGTGAATCCTGGTGTATGCGTTATGGGGACCAGATCGAGCTGTGGCGCACGAAGACGGGTACGCCAACCTGTCAGCCATTGCCCCACTCCCACATCAGACAACTGACCAGCTCGGATGGTCGTCTGATTGTGGGGGTGGGGAGAGAGTGTGGTCAACGACTCAGCGCATTTTCCTCACTATAAACAATCTGACGCGCTAAAAGCCATGGCTTCGAAGGTTGCCAATGGACGGGATAAATCGGACCACGTGTAAAGCCCAATGTGTGTTTTGTGTGGAGTGGCTGACTGGTGGACTGAGAGTCAGACTGCAATGGCTCCTTCTTGTGTGGTTTTTATGGCACTCCCACTCCGTGGGATCCGAGCCAGGTGTGGTGGTACGCCCAGGGGCGTCTCCAGCCGTGCCAGCCACTTGCGCCCTCTCACATCTCCGGTCTTCTTGAATCTATCATGACATTGGGCTCAGGCGAAGGAGAAGAGAGTGCGGTAACGAAAAGCACCATGGTTTGGAAGGTTGCCAACTGAAAAGTACATCCAAATCTCGCAGTCAGTCCAATGGGTGTTGTATGGAGTAGCTGACTGGTGGTCTGAAAGGCAGGCAGCGATGGCTTCTTCTTAACGTGACCCCTGGCTATCTCACACACGTGAGATGTAAGCTGTTCAACTCTGCTGCTGTGTGAAATTCTGGTGTTTTTTTTTTTTGGGGGGGGGGTCAGGTCGTGTACATAATACACGTAGACGAGGTCACCAGCAGCTGCGCCCACTTCCGCATCAGACAACTGACCGGCTCAGACAGTGGTTTGACTGTGGGGGTGGGGGAGAGATTGAGGTCAACTGCTCAGCGCATGTCCCTCACTTAACACAACCTGACGTGCTTGAAACAATCATGGTGCGCTAAAAGCCGTGGCTTGGAAGGTTGCCAACTGACGGGATAACTAAGACGGCGTGATCAGCCCTGTGTGTATTTCGTGTGGAGTGGTTGACTGGTGGACTGAGAGTCAGGTTGCAATGGCTCCTTTTTAATGTGGCCTTTATGGCACTCCCACTCCGTGGGATCCGAGCCAGGTGTGGTGGTACGCCCAGGGGTGGCTCCGGCCGCGCCAGCCACCTGCACCTTCTCCCATCTTCCAGTCTTCTTGACTTTGTAATGACACTGGGCTCAGACGGGGGAGGAGAGAGTGCGGTAGATTCAGGGCAAGTCTATTATCCATTTATACTAAATCACGCGCAAGTCACCGTCCCTGCACCACAATTCCATTTAGCATACGTTAGACATCGTCGTAATCAACGATCGAACTGTCGTGTGTGTAAAGGATGGTACCGACAAGGACAACTCCGACCGGAATAGCTGTCATCAGTCGGCCATTCCAACCCCAGTTCTGGATCTCATGAGATTCGAGCCGGCGATATTTGATCGCTGAGTGTAATACTACAAATGAGCCACGAGCTCGTTGTATTGCTGGTTGCGATCGGGAATATTAACAATGGTAGATAGGCACTCAACAATATGCTCATCAGTCCCGTTGTGCTTTAGGGCCCACTCTAGAGTCCCGCCAGCAGCCGCAGAGCGGCTAGTGATAAAGCCAGAATGATATTATTGACAAAGACAAGGGAGACTCGAATGGCCCGGCTCGGGGCGCGTAGGTAAAGCGTTGGTATTCTAACCAACAGGTTGCAGTTTTAAGCCTTGGGTGCCGTACCACCTGGGGCTCGGTATAGCTGGCTGCTGTCGGCTAAAAGATCGGTCTCCCTTGTCTTTGTCCGTTATATAATTCTGCCTATATCACTTACCGCTCTGCTGCCGCTGGTAGGGCTCCAGAGTGAGGCCTATGTTTGCCTTGTCCTTTCTTAAGTGAAGTATATAAGCTTTTAAAGTAGGCGCACGACACGTTCTTGTTGCAGTTGGAATCGGCTGCAGCTTGGTTGGTGGGCGCACAGAGTGGGATTGAGTGCCTTCATAAAATGTGTCATATAAATGCTTATAATAGCCTTGGGCAGGCATTAGTACAGTCGAATACATGCGAATCATCCAGTGCAGAAAACAACAGTGGTTGTAGCGTTGTCCGAATCCCAGAAAGATTAACTTACGTACAATTCTGGTTTCACATCCATACAATGTCTTAATCATCTGGAAAAGGCTTACAAATAAAAAAGGCAAACGTTTTTTCCTTAACCCGATTTAAATAATGAAAGCTGGAGTCCCTGGAACAAGAGTTTTGTGATTAATGCGAAAAATATTGTGGAGGAATTGAGGTAGGTGGAAATCGATGGCATGCCTAATGAGAAAGTCTGCGAAAACGCCTCACTAGTAGCCCGGCGAAGGTTGTGTGTGAAGAATAAGTAGTATATCCATAGACAAGAACCACTGGTACCCAGGCTTGCATCTAGCAAAAGATGAGACCATAGGTTTTGTTTCCCAAAACAAATGCCATGTTTTACGATGTTCCTGGAGACAGTCGAGCTTAAGTTTAGGAGAACACGTACACATGGTTGTGGTTAATCTTGCCTTTCGTCGTCCTGAGGTTGTTTTTCCACCGAGTTCAGGTTGGCAAAGGAGCAGAGAGTGCGTCAAATGCTGCCTAAGTCTGTTATCCTCATGAAAAAATTCAAGTGTAAATCACCGTCCTACGTCTGTCACGCTCTGAGTTTCAGGGTTCACATTAACGAACACGACGGATGAACTGTAAGCGGGAATGGTCTATGCTTATTGCAATTTTACTATACACATTGGCTCCGGAGGGGAGCTTTAAAGTACAATTCAGAGCTAATTTTTCATTTTTGCAATAAGATAAGACCAATGAAAATCAACTTTAACTGGACACGTTTTCCACTTTCCCCTCTTATCTCGTAATAACTTCTGGTTCCAGAGTCGACTGAAAAAAAATGTTTACCCTGAAAGCATCCGCACACAGTTACGGTATAATTAAATCATAAGGACGACCGATGGCAAAAAAGGCATCAATAGGCATAAAGTTGTCTAATTACACAACAAAACAAGTTGCTGAACCTGGAATGTTCGTTATTATTTCAGTTTTTTATTTTCTCACTGGAAATTGATCAATATCCCCCGCATTCGTCACACCATTAACCAGTACGAAATCACAGAGTCAGAAATCCAAGGACTGTCGTCTTGTGTAGATTATCTATTTAGAATCGCTAGCCTGTTTAACCCGAAACCAGTTCGTTAAATATTTTATCTAAAATTAAGCACACAGGTACTCGAGGCGATATCGTTAGGCTCGGATTTTCTCCAGACTCCTCAAGTAAATAGTTGTATTTTTTTTACTGACTTAAGCGTTCAATCGAAGTTTTCTTCAATGCAAAAAAACTATACAAAAACTTATCATAACTACGCAGTTACCGACTTTTGGTTGGGATTTTTACGCTATTGCAAATTTCTAACTTCTCCCTTTTACTCATGTTATCCAAATATCAGTAACTTTAATTTATGCGGATGGCAATTTTGTCTTTGAAATAAATTGCCCTTTCCGCTCTCTTTTCTTATATAAAACATTCTCAGATGTTACATTAAAATACGGCTAGAATCGAAGCTTACTTTATGTTTCTTTTACTTCAAGTTCAGGAGACCTGAAACTGACTCTAATATCACGCTCCAGTATGGAAACTGAGGTTTATCGATATGGCGTGGATATGTTTTTCACGTAAAGGTGCAAGCAACCCAAGTCTACCTGGTTTGTTCTATGAAAGAATAGGATCATGTCCCCTTTCGCTTGCGCATCCTCATTTTTATCATCAACATCAGCACCAGAGTTCTCCAAATTATACATGGACACCAAATTTGTCCTTTATACTTTGCATTACCTGCAGACCTTTTAATAACCAAAAACCTCGCCAAATTTGTTCATTAAGGCTACTTCGGAGCCTCGTCAAATTATTGGCTTACAAAGATAATTATGACCAAATTTTTATCAGTGATATGACCAGTCCCATCGAAATTTTTAATAATTTTCAACCTGTCTGGAATGTTGAGCCACTTCGTTGGCCGTAAATCTACTGCAAACGGGTGGTGAAATTCCCATTGACCTAATGTGAATCGGCCCCTTCGCCAGGACCGGCGCACGTTTTACCTGTATTCCTAGTCCGTATGTCGCGCGTAGAAGTACCTGCCGACGAAGTGCATTAGAAATTATTCACCGGCTAACAGCAGTCAGGAAATAACGCACTTACTTAAAAAGCCAAACGAGCTAGACGGAGGTAAGGTAGAGTGAATTACCAAAAACATTTGCGGACATAATAAAGGCTTCCGTACGAGGGAAAATAGAAACCCTATTGCTGCTAATGAAACTACCTTTATGTGATTTCGGCATGAAAAATTTTCCCCAAGTTTGTTATCCGAAGAGATGAACGCACCACTCAGGGAGAAAAAAAACCAAAATTGAATTGCTTCCCGTGGAAATGTAACGTTACTTGAAAGTGGTTCAGCAGATAGATGGAAGAAGCCAATATTGAAACTGGAGCTACTAAATGTATGCTAATAGAGTTAAATTGCAGGAATCGCGTTATGACGACACGTCACAAAAGAAAACTGATTTTCGTACACACATCAATGATGGGCCTGACGCTGATGTAGTTTGAACGGGTTACTCATGTGATTCCTCATGAAGAAATCCACTGCTGGCGATACGATTAAAGAGGAAGTATAATTCCGCCCAGGCGCCCAGAGGCATGCCCAACATCAGGAGTTGCATCTGCTTTCCCTCAGCAACACCAGTCATGAGTTGATAGAAGCGTCCATACTGCTTCTTGTCAAGATTAGCCGTTGCAGAGTAGTCCTCTATTGTTGGACTTTCTGCAATGTGAAATATTATGTAAATGAGCAAGGTAACGGATGAAGTCAACGTTTCCGAGTTGATGGCCTAAAATGTAACGAAGTAAAGCAAAGACTAGTTGCGCATCTTCATAAAGGTTACCACGAAGCCATTTGTGCCATAAAATGAACTTGAATGCCTTTAGATTTCCATAGATAAGTCCGTGTTTGAGTGCGTTTTGTATGATCTACCAAAAATCGATGCTGGCGATTACCAATACGGTCTACAGAAGCGTCTGGCTTTGAAACAAATACCAAGTCGGGGAAGCAAGAAAAGAGAGAATAGATATAAAATATATAATTGCTATTTACAGCCAGCTGAATATCAAGTTCATATCAAAAGTGGCTTGGCGGAAAATGCACGAAAATCACTTGGAGTTGCGTTTATGTCTACTTAAGATGGAATAGTGAGGTGTATCCTCTTGACTCAGAAGGCCGAAAACGGATGTAGGATTTTAGCTAGCAAAGTAGGTATCCTTTTTTAAAATAAGTGAAAAACATATGTGATTAAAGATTTAGCAGGATGCTATAGTCAAATGTGCCCTCAATCTGGAACCAGGCCTCAGTCGAAAGGCATCAATAACAAGAGAAAGCTTCAAATAAGTAGAGGGCGGAGCCATAGTTTAACATGACAACTCTTAAACCATTTATTTACTATTCCGTTGTATATAAAAATGTATAAAAAATGACCTCACCACTGGTAGATGGCAGATTTACTCCATAAACCGTGAAGCCTTCATAACCCGGATACTAGCTTACAGTGGACTAGTGTTTAAATCAATCCCAGCAACTAATAAAACATAATTTACATTCATGGCCTCTTCGAATGACTGCATTAAGGGTTAAAAGTCCGGTGTTGATGGACCATTTCTAAAATATAAATTCAATTGTGTTTATAATTGGATGTGAATACCGAAAATTCGACGAGGGGTCGAAAAAGGTTTTCCTAACTCATTTATCATCGTCAGCCCGTCACAACGCAAAGCCCAAACATTGATGTGACATTTGTATCAATTTCGGCTAAAAATTGGGTGCTTTATAATCTAAGTGCTACATCACTTGACCTTCAGTTCTTTAGGCTGTCCCTTTTGATCTGAAATCTTCAAGGTCCTATGCAATTTACGTCCACCGAGGTGAAGGCCATTCACCAACATGGCCAAGTTGAGTACCTGCAAAACTTTTTTCCGGCTGTAACATTCTTAGCGTCATAAAAAAGGTGAAATCTTACTTGAAAAAGGAGCTCCAGAATTTCACTCGAGAACTACTTTGACGGCACTCATAAGAAAATTTCTCGTAAAAGTTTGAAGCTAACGAGGTGCTGTAAATGATATGCATCAGAAGGGGTGGGGTTCTACTAAAAATTGGTTTAACTTAGAACACATCAGTGAGTGAAACTCGTCTAACCGTTAAAGCATTTCATTTAAATGCCTTATATAGTAAACTGACGTAGCTAGGCCGCTTATGTGACAGAAGAGCCATGCAGGGCCAAAAATTACATGTGATTATTTTCTAATTTACTTTTGTTTCCTGTTACTTTTTTGCTTAATTTGTTCATTCAACTCTTCGGTTTATTGTTCCCCCAAAACGAATTCACCTATCCTAGAAATCTTCAACATTTGCACCGCAACGTTAATAAGATGTCGCATTGACTTCGTAAAAAAACATGATTCAAAAATGTCTATTAAATGCCCGTAATTTCACGTTTGCTGTTAAATTGCGTAGATCGCATTTAGGCAAAAGTGAAAATGCTTATCTTTAAATAGGAGAGGCTGAAGTAGGATTTGACCTTTCTAGTGGACCTGAGTAGCACGACCAAAACCTAAATTCGGAAGTTAAATTAATATACATGAAAGTCAGAGAAAAGACGCCATAAAATAACATTCGACCAAAAGTTTGGCCGGCGACGCAGGCAAGTGCATGCTTATCTATCACTATGAAGATATTATCGACTACTTTAGGGTCACAAACCGTCGAAATGGAAAAGCTGAATGGGGTTGGCAAAATATCACTCAAAATTTAGCTCAACCTTCTCTCATAAAAGTATAAAAGTTTACTATAGGAGAGTAAAAGACAAGAAAAGATTTTAAATTATAAAATACTGACGATCTTCTGCTAAAAGGTACCACTTTTCATTGGTAGGGGTAGTTTCTGAGACTTCACAGCGGGACAGGGAATAGGGCCATCCCGTAATGCAGGTGGTTTTCGCTCAATTCCATGGAAATTAAGGTCAGTGTCGAGTTTAGCTTTGGCGTTAAGCTTAGGGGTAGTGTTAACGGCTAAGGATAGGGTAAGGGTTAAGCTTAGAGCTACGGTTAGTCTTATGATAAAGATACGGGAGTAGGCACCCTTGCTAAAATGTAGCGCAGTGCCAACGATATGAAAGGTGGCGTTCTTCTCTCATATCGTTAGTTCCTGGACAAAAAGTGCCTTTATCTTAGCCACATAGTTGGTGCCCGTTTATTTTTGTAGCAGCTGAAGTTTATGGCTTGCGTCAAGGTATGTACTTGGATAACTAACAAATGACTGCTCAAAATCACGGGCTGTCAGGAACAAACCTATAAAGTGCTTTTTAATTATTTTCAAAATTATTGAAATGAAGATGATTAATGACAAAACGCGCAATGAGAAATCTCAGGGAAGGAGGATGCGGATCTCCTTTGAAGGTAGAATTTGGTGTTTTTATTTTAATTCAAGAAGAACGGGCCAGCGAAGAGGTTATATGTAGTGCCTAGATTCGATTTCTTTTCACAGTTGCCCATCCATTCCTCGTAGTATTCCTCTCACGCTTATTCACAGATGGCTCAAAAACGGCTGAAAATTTGGCAGTCATTAATATTAATAAGATAGGAGAACGTTAATAGACCCCCCTTCGCCAAAATTCACTGCTAAAAATAAGTTTTAATCGACCAAAGTACTTCGACCATGTGAACTCACAGCCCGAATTCCTTACGTAGACAAAAACTTTGCAGTCATTAAGAAAATCGAAGTCATAAGCTTCCGTTGGATGCTATTTTGGTCACTTAAGCCTTTAAGGACGGAATCTTACCAGCATCGAAACAAACGTTTTTGAAAAAGATATCAGTGCTGATTTCGAAATCGCTGGGAAAAGCAACAGTTTTGCCATCCAAACGAGATGTGTCTGTTCAACACTATATTAAAGTTTAAGCTTTTGCAGCAGTGCATGTGGGTTTAAGAGTAGATTGGCATGTTTCTGCCATCTTATTAAATCAAAGGCACATTTAGTTAGGTTTGCGAAAATATGCCTTAGGTGTTAGGATCCGGAACCGTTGGGTTTCATGAAGACGCAGATGTTAGCACAAAACTCTTTCCTCTACCGTACGCAAATTGACTTTCGCAGCCAACTCAGTGGCTACGGAGTGCTCACGTTTACCGATCAGGGCGTCTGTGTCACCTCTGTGGACGGGGCTATCACGTGTCCAACCTAATGAATTTGTTGCGCTCGCGTGTGTCAAGCTTAGGTTTTGCGCATCACTGTTGACATCATTACATCTTTGTCTTTTTTAGCACTCACTCGAAGGCTCTTACCAGTTTGAATGGGGGTTCACTAACGTCTCAATCTAGGACATAGTAAATAATTGCAAAACATTATCGAATCTATTGTCAATGCTATTAATTGCCTGTGGAACAGGAAACGTTCAACACGCCTTCAAGGTCATCTAAATGACTTTTTCTGCCTTTACAGCGCTAACGCTCGACAACAACACCAAGCAATGATCCACCGTGGCTTCTCGTCACCTCTGCATCAGAGACCATCGGTTGTATTGTCCTTCTCACGTTCTTAGCTTGGGGACGTTGTTCTTATCCCCCTTTACCCCATTTAAGCTTTACCACCTTCACACACCAGAGGACATACACCAGTCCTTACTGTCCACAGCCTCTATATAATTCACGCCTCGGTTCGAATAAATTGGCCAGAAGTTTTGCCCTTCTAGAGCTGATGTAGAAGGCTCCGTAATCCGTGGGTGGAATTTGTAATCTTTAGAAGGGCCGGCCATTTTCTACCATTATCTTGGGATGTTTAACGATAGCATGGCGCCGATAGTAGCCAAGCGATTGTGAGGTCGGGCTGCAAACAGAGAAACTTTACCTGCTTTCTGGAATGTATCTTAAAAAATCTTTTTGCTATGGAACAGCATAATTTTGGCTTGCGAACGGCTTATTATAGTGCATATGGACGTTATCTATGCCAACCGACTTTAACAACGGCGAGTCTTACACACTTGCGGGAATAATTTTTTCAAACAGAATCTGTTCTTACGCAATTCGTTTTGTGGAAAAGTTAAGAACGTTGATCTGAACTCAACACTGACCGATATTCAAACAACGTACCATGTTGCTCAGTGCCCTGGACCACCTGTGAAGATTATTAAGCGTAACAGGTTAAGTTTGGCAAAAAATAATCATCTGCCTAGAATAGTGTTTTTCCTTGCAAATCAAGTTAAGGAAGAAGGGACGAAGCACATTTTTTTCCATTAGAGAAAAATCCTTCCTTCCCTTAAATGCTAAAATTTATAAATTTAATTTGTAAAGACAAAATGCCATTCTAACGTACACAAGGAAATGTTGCATTAAAACACGCGCATCTACTTAGAATATGCAAGCGTTTCATAAACAGACAAAAAAGTCCTAAATCAACTGGACGTTTTAAGTTTTGATTATGCAATATGTCACTTTTTGTACGATTTTAATTTTTACATATATATAATTTAGAAAAAAAGACGACCAAAACTTTAGCCGTTTGACGAAATTTTCATATTTATATAGTCAATCGCGAGTGCATTTTAAATCGAAGAGGAAAACCAAACAACAGGCAAAGGTAATTGAAATGGCACAAATAAAGCGAGGGAAAAGGGATTTTTCATATATGGTAGAAAATTTATCGGTATCCTTATATAAAGTGCACGTTAGGTTATCTTTACAATTTTTTTGTCTTTACTGCTAAAACGATAAAGAATCTGGATACTCATACGCAAACTTCCCCAAGAAATAAACGTTTACAGAGATAACTTATCAGAGAAGGTTTCCAATTTTATCCACGGCATAGGTATTGTGAACCATTTTGGTAGAAGTGCATTGCTTTTACGGGTTGTAATCATGTTTTGGCCTAGCTACAACTATGACTCAAATCTACAGCTAAATTAAAATGAACGATCGAAAACTGACTGCCCAGTTGAACATTTTCAAAAGCCGTTTTATTTTGATGCATGTGTCTTTTTGGATGTTTTATTAAGAACACTGAAAACTAAAAAAAGAGGATTGATATATCAAGAACATCCTGAGACTTAGTGGAATCCACTTTCGCCATAAACCTCACATTCATTTTACAAAACCTGGCTTTCCCGATGCGCAAAATTGATATGATTATTATTGTATCTACTATTTTCATCCAAATATATTATTTACGGACTGGTTATTTGATTTGTGAGTTTGTTCTGCCTTTAATCCTGTGAGATATCTACCCACAAAAATCAATTAATTTTCCTTTTACCTGGTCCAACACAAGTCTAATAATGCAAACAAGAATAAATTTATTAAATTCTCATAACATCGTTTTGGAAAACATAATACATACCAGGCAGTTAGATAGTTGTCATATGGAATCGAACAGAAATTATTGGGAGATATTTAGTCTGATGGTTTACTTAAAAGCTTTTCGAAACGTCATTATGTTCATGGTATTTTATTTATGTGGTTATCTGCAAAGACAAACGTTATGAACTATTTAAAGTAAAATTGGAATTTGATCGCCTTCAGCCGTTTCGAGTTTTTCAAGAACCTTTTTTTGACTGATGGAGGTGACCATGAGTATCCTGGGTTCGTGTTATTTCTAACCAAATTACTAACATCTTCAATACTTATTTTGCCTTGTTAGTCAACTGAATATCATTTATGATGAATTGAGAGGTATTGAATGGTGCATGTTTTTCAGTTTTCCATTGATTTGAGAATTTTCGTTGAATTGCACCCATTTGCTGTGTTACGTCACCCACTGTAGATATTAAGACGGACTGCAGCTTACACTGAATAGGCAAAATGTTGCTAGAATACAAATCAAATAATCAGGGCGTAATCCATGAACAGATCTATCCTAATGAGATATTACAGTAAGGTTATCAGCTGTGAAAAATTGATTAATATAATTTCTGCCTTGCCTCACAGGCTGCAGTGCTTTAGAAAACTGAAAACACAGCTTTCTAGCTACTGCTATTGCAAAATACATTCATTAAAAGAAAAATAAGTGTGATAGGAAAAAAACTACCAGTTTCATCCTAGTCTGTTCACAAACCAAACTGTAGACTACGGTTTTAGACTGTAGACTTGGGAAAACTATTCGAAACTGTATGATAACTTTTACCTCAGGATTAAAGTCCCACTGAAGATACCAAGAGCGCTTAGGCTGTTAATAACGTAGTTATACTTCGATGAGGTTGCTGGTTTTATGATACCATCTGTACTCCGCATGCCCATATGGCGTCAATATAATTAAACATTACGGGTTTCCTTCAACCCATTCATCGGTCGCCACATGTAAATGAAGCCGCGATAAAACTTTTGAAGTTTGTATAGTCTGTGGAACAAAAAAGGCATTATATTTGTTTATTACTATCTGGGATGCATTATGTGATGAAGGTGAAAAAACATATAACTAGGCAAATTAAAATATACCAAAATTAGGAGAGATATTTATAATAATTAAAACTCACCCACAAGTTTTGTGGCTAGTTCTTCTGGAGTCCCATTTCCAAGAAAGTCAGGAATTAACCAGTCCTTATAGCGTTGAATAAAACCAACTAGATAATCCTTTGCTGGGCGTCTTTCTGAAAAAAACCAATCGTTAAACCGGTATTTGTTTACCAGAGATGACATTATCAATTTGCCTCTAAGAGATCATTAAATGCATTGTTAGTTGAACAAAATATAACAATTTTCTTCAAAATATCAACTGTTGAACCAAAGGTATCTGCATCATGTAGGTTCTCCGTGGCCTAAACTATCCAGCAAAATGCGCATAAGAAGCAGTTAGTATAAAAATGCATGAAATGGATGTGTGATGTTTTCCAAATACAACTTAGTGTAATTCATTCTTATGTTAAATTATGAAACGCCTAACATCACTTATTCAGGTCTGATGCCTACCACAGCGACTTGAAATACATTTTTTCTGGACATAAATGGCAAAATGTAAATACCGAGATGCACTCTTTCCAGATTTTAAGATAGAAAACAATCTTACACCAGATTTTTTCAAGTTTTCAAGGGCACATCTGAGTCCGTGCTGCCCGATATGACAATTTAAGGCATAAACAATGGTGTATTAGAACACAGGTTATTTAACTTGGTAAAATCATGTTAATGTTTGCGCCAGAATGAAAATATTCAAATATATTATTTCAAGATACCTACAAAAAATTAGAAACTAAATTTTCGTTACAGCAATGCGTTGATAAAAACAAGCGACAATTCTGGGCAAGGATCTTCTCCGGATATGACCAATGATTTATCCGAAGTATTTCTTTAGCCTCAGCTCAAAAACAATGGTTTTTTTAATAAAATCAATGAGTGGTCCACGGTTTCTAGGCCTAGGAGTGGCCAAAAGTATTGTTAGCTTGACCTGGAATCTTTAAAATAATATCTGGCATCAGATAAACAAAAGAACACTATTCGGTGGGTTTCCGCAACGAGCATACTGTAAACGTACTAGATTTCAATAATTCTGCACTATTTGTATGCGTCTCAAATAAAATATTTTTGTTTGCCCGTAATTTACCACTCCTTAAGGTTTTCAATATGATCACTTGCGGTTTTTATACGAAACCCGGTTTTTGGGTGCTTTTGGTGGCAAACGCAGAAATCTTTTATGAAGATACTCATCGTTATACGTCAATGTGCGCCGTATGCTCCCCAGGAGTAGGATGGAAGGAGGGTGATTATGGTGAGAGTAGACATGTGCTGAATGTTATTCACTCTTATTCTTTCTCCATAATGAAAATAAATTAAAAAATACAAAACGTAAATGCTCAGTGTTGCTTGATAAACAAAGTAACGAAAAAGATGACTAAATAATGCTGTTAAAAAAATAATTACGCATGGCTAAATTTATATGCATGCGACAGCTCTTTTGTGAGATAATGGAGTTGTGATTAATATCCCTAAGATGCCATGCAAAATTGACCCTGCAGAAAAAATTTCCCTTTCGTTTGCTATAAAGCTCCAATTTTTAGACTCTGGTTCATGTCTGCCTATTACGAATAGTCATGCAAGAGGAGTTTTAGTTAGACTTCTAATTTATAGTACTGGAATATATAGAAAGAAACTTTTTAATTTTTTAAATATTTCTCTTTTTCAAGTTATCGTGGTCAAAATGACCGCCGTTTACCTATGAAAAATTAGTATTGTTACTTTTTTCTAATTCAAGGAAAATTCATTCATAAGATGGAAATATATTGTAAAAGTGTTTATTTTATTACTTGCAGCCTGGATGACACCCTCATCTGTCAGTGTCTATATTGCACGTCAGTTTGTTGTATGCTGTCCCTCGTCTGTAAAAATTGAAGCTGTTAATATATTTTGTGCCGCTACAGTGTTGCTGCTTACAGAATTAATTTGTATTGCAAAATGAGCGTAAAAACCCAGGCAATTAAACTGTCGTTTTCGGAAAATCGTTTTTTGAATAATTTAATGACTAAGACCTGGGGGATAAAAAAGGGATATCAACACCCCCGTAATACGCGTGGCCTTGCTCCAAATTCCAGTGATATTAAAGTTTTACTTAAGGTTGGGCCGGCGTTAAGTTTAGGGTTAAGGGTAGGGCAAGTATAAGGCTTAGGTCTAAACGGGAACTGTTAAGGGTTGGGTTAGAGCTAATATAAGGGATAGGTTTAGGACACAGGAATATGTCGCATTCCTGGAAGTGAGGTCAAGGTTATGTGCATTAATTGGATTTGGGAGTTCGTGTTCCATGTATTTATAAATAAATTTATATTTTTATTCCTTTTTTGAAAGTTCACGTTCATTTGCGAGATAACAACAAGAAAAAGGACTTGTTTTCGCGTGTTTTTTTTAATGTTAACTATGGCATTCTCAGCAAACCACAAATGGTTTCAGAAAATCAGGGAAAGTTATCACTCGGTCATAATTTTCCCAGAATAACTTTGCGTTTTACTATGTGAACATTTTCAAAATTAAATAACTGATATGAAAACCCGCCTGAATATATATTATTAATCAATTACATTAAAAAGGTTAAACCATATTTGTGACATGTGTCCGTTAATGGAACCACAACTATATATAATAGAAGCTACATTCCAGAGACGATAAATACAACATTATAATTAAAGTTTTATTTTATTACAGTTAAACCTTTATTGAGCATTTCCTGCTATTTTGCCTGAATGGATAATTATATGTTTGAGAAAAGCTTGATTGTTTTACATAATCGAATAATAGAATGGTTTTAATATAAAAAGAGTGGATTTAAGGTTAGAGAGTAAACTGGTCTTTTGGCTGTCTCTGAAAAATGCAGCTCAGACAGACATGCAAGAATGAGTAAGAGGATGGATTGGACGACTTAGCAACATAAAAATTAACCAAACGAATATAAAGGGGTTTAAAAGAACGCGATTTCTTTGCTGAGGTGACAGACTTTTTATATTCCTCTTAAACTTTTCGTGTGCATTATTGCACACGAGGCATTTTGTCCAAATATTTTGATATTTTCTTGTCGCATATTTCAAGCATGACGTTATGCTAATGCCTATCATATATTGCTTAATAAATTTTGACCCACTCATACTATCTCAGACTTCTGAGCCCAGATTCTACTGCTTGTCCGCGATGAGGCACATCCTCAATACCCCGATTACTTCCATGACTATTTTAAACGATGCCTGGGTTTGTGAGTGGTAAGGGGGCTTACACAACCTTTCATTGCGACAGGCATATCAATCAAAAAACTATTACAATGATTAATAACAGAGTTTAATGCCCCTGAAACGGATGGTTTTCCCAGCTATTTAACATTGCATAAATATATTTTATAACCTTTTTCCTTTTGCCAGACACCATACGGCATTTTGTCTATCGCTATACTGATTAACATTTTAGAGGCTAGTAGGTTGTCTAACTTGGGATTTAAGGCCAACGCTCATTGCACATGAAATATCTCGAGTACATTTTAGCATTGCACCACATATAAAGAAATTATGGATCATGTGCGCAAAATGTTAACTTGTTTGACTAAATGATCAAAAAACTTTATTTCTGACGTGCTGTGATCTCCAAAGTTGAAATATCGAAATTTAGCAAATTCTTTTTCAAACTATGTATGCGATCAGATGTTGCAATGCAACTTACCGTTGCTGATAAGGTATAAAGCACAGAGCATAAACCTCATTTTAATTGAAATTATTACAATTATAAACGGATGTTACCTGACAACAACTATGAGCATATTTTGTTGAGTTTTTCGTAACGTAACAGGAA
This sequence comes from Schistocephalus solidus, assembly GCA_017591395.1. NCBI lineage: Eukaryota > Metazoa > Platyhelminthes > Cestoda > Diphyllobothriidea > Diphyllobothriidae > Schistocephalus > Schistocephalus solidus. Next base: position 106,898 of record WEDG01009700.1, on the reverse strand, counting down.
TTTAAAAGCAACAAACGATATGCATGCTTTCAGCCATTGTTTACTTCAAATTCACCAGAACATCGAACACACTATCGCGCATGAGGTAGCTTGGCATTATGAACAGGTTACTCAGTACCTTTAACTATACTTCTGAAGGTTTGTTTGACCAAAGAATCTTTCAGATATTTTGCTCAGTGTTTGAAGGATTTTAGTGACAATCAATCATTTAACTCTTCGAGCGCTTACTGTGTCTCTTTACCAAAACTTCATTTTTGTATTCCGTTGGTTTATACTGTGTAAATAAAAGCCTACAATAGTTTTTATGGCCTTTAAAAGTATTTACGCCAAGAACTAAACCATGTTCATGAACAGAATTCTTGTACTATTGGGTATCAAAGAAATCCAAATAAACAAACTATGGTGATTTTCACGCATGATGGGTGTTTGCATACTTGCAGTACACATCTCCTGATCTTCGTCGTATCCATCAGGACAATCTTGTTCACCATCACAGATGAAGTCGAAGGATAAGCAGAAACTGGCTGTTCTACAGGGCCACGGAGTACTTTCAGGACAGGCATTTCCACTCTCCTTTTCAGTATCTGCGTAGAAAATCGATTAGGTCTGCAGTGAACTTGAGAGAGAACTACACTGCATATTGCAAACATATAATAGCATAAACTTTAAGGCAAAGTTTTTCAACTAAAATCTTGCTGTTTGGATTATTAAACAGGACTTTTGTTGTTATAACGCGTCTTTATCGTTTCTTCTGCAGAAATGGGTTAGATGGGAGATTCTTATGTAACTCACAAACTCTCTTTGTCATACGTCATGCATAGGTTCCCCTGAATAAGCGTGGCTGAAACTAAGCCATGATATAAACCATGTATTCTTGTAGTACTGCTGACTACATATAAGGCCATACAGAGCTAACCCAACACAAATTACTTGAAAATGTCAAAATGCTATAGAACTTACCTTGAAAAGATCGTATTTGTACAGCGCTGCACAGGAAAAAGGCGCTGATTATAGAAAAAAGCACCCAAAGATGTCGCTGGAAACAAAGTGGTTTCATGAATCTGTCAAAAATAAAATGTTGGATGAACACATAATAGATAAACGGAAAAAAATATTTTTAAGGTTGTTACAATATCAAACATTTCTTGTTAGAGGAGTTTTAACAATTCTTTCTATTTCTAACCGTTCGTTTAGCGCAGTGTGCTGGCGTTTTCAGAAAATACAAGCTATGTCTTTGGAGCAACGGAGAAATGCAGTTTGTCTTAAAAGGAAGAAATATTTAAAATTCAACAAAAATTGGACAGTGTTCTTAGAATCATCTTTAACGGATAGGTAAATGACCATGAAATAAGAGTTAGGAGGTTATATTTCCGGACAAAATTTTAAGTAAAACAATCAGCAAAATGGGCAAAATCAAAGAAATGAAATTTATAACTATCCATATTTGAAATTGATATGACATTGTTATTAACAATTGTATGCCCGAAGTAAGACAGGATAGGTTGGGCCGAAATATTAGGCGTTGAAAGTTAGAATAATATCAAAACAAACCTAACGAAACGTTTGCACGTCTGTTATAAACAAAAAAACCTGTGTGCATTTCAGCGAGGACATATTGAAGAAAAAACTTACAAAATCCGCTTTATTTTCACTGTTGTTCGGAGACTAGTGCACTTAATTAGTTGCCAAAGACGTGAGCAATTAGATGAAGCAATACTAAGTACCAATGAAATCTGAGGGTGATTGAGCTTGACGCTATTGGTCCTTTTGAGAGGAAATTTGAAAATGAATGATGAGATATAAGTAAATGTCAGGTAGTACCGCATCTGACAAAGAAGCCGCGTTCACGAGGAGTCATTTATTTTGCCTATATTTTCAAAGTGTGTTATTGATTTGGAGAAACTCTGAGTCCTGTTTATCATTTTCAATATAAAGCTCATTATTTGACTTGTCGCTCACTGGTGGATAAGACAGAAGTCACCGTTTTGCTTCATTCCATGATTCCATTTGTCGGTGGTCGCTGTTTTAGATGGTGAATTTGAAATTCTTACGATGTAACTGAAGTTTGTCAAGGATAATCTCAAACCCCATAAGTCCACCAACCGATCTATGTGACTGAGCGGTGAAATGATGACCAAGAACCCTGCATCTGTCTTATTTTATGGTTTTTTCACAAACATAGCATGTTAAATAGTTCAATTATAAAATAAAAACCACCTCAGTGGCACCGTCTGTCACCTTGGTTTTTCTAGCTTTTTATTCAGAAACTAGTTACTGATTGTGACCCCAGATACTTAAGCTGTGTGATAGATTCTTCCCCACGGATGCTTTATCAGTAGCTGCATTGAAGTCTTAAAGAAACTGCTGACTTCTCTCATTTGAGAAGTTACACCTACCTGATACTTCTTTCCCAGTCAAGTTTGGAGTAAGGCCTGTGAAAGACTCCTGCTGGGAGGGGCTTCGCCATTCCCACGACCGGTTGGCTGCAACACCTCGATTTATAAAGGAAATTTGACACCTTCCAAAGACTGTACGTGGAGACCAGAGGAGTCAAGTGAGTGGTTGAAACTGTGATCTTATCCTGCTTAGTATTTCGTCTGCTGCAGCAATTGTTCACCGGATGATGGAACACAGGAAGGCAACATTGTTTGTGCAGCAGTTGGTGACTGCTGACAAAGTGTAATATTCTCACCTTGGTGGCCATATTCCCTGCGTTATCGTTGCCAGTTGGCCATCGATATGGGTTCACAGATTAAATATTCCATTTTAATTGAGAGTACTGAAGCGGATTAACATATCTCAGTTAAGGTTGACAGCACCTATCATTTTAGAGTACGATAATATGCCTCCCAAGTAGTGGTTTGCATGTGTTGCATGTGCATGTAGTGCTGCATGTAAAAATTTAGAAAGGCCACATCGAAAATCATGCAAAGAGTTTCGAGCACATACAGATGCCTTAGATTTACAGAGGTGGACCAATGGGTACGAAAAAACACCCAAAGTCTTGAGAATTAGGTTAATTAAAGAGGCGTGAGCATTATATACCGTTGTCCGTACGCAGCAGATCATCAGGCCTTTCAAATTCCGTAGTGACGATTCCTATTTTAATCTGTAGTTTGGTTCAGATTGTGCCATCTTTTTGAAGCCCGCTGTCTGTAAATTCTAATTATGGAACGGTTTCTTGGCAATTGAATATATATATATATACGTACCTCAAAGTGAGTTATTTGCTAGAAGAGGCTGGTGGATGGGCTGATGACTGCCAATCAATCAGAAATAGCCATACAATTCTGCCTTGTTTTTGCTGGCAGTGTTAATCTGCGTAAGAAGTGATATCTTTGACGTTTGAATGCAGTAGGCGCATATTGTTCGCTTGAATACACTGACGCTGCCAATTCATGCATAAATTACATCCAATTTCCGTAAAAGCTTTGCCAGTAACATACCAACGTATTTTTGATGGTATTCAGGTTAAGATCAGCGATGATACTTAGTTTGCCGAACGTGCGCTTTCCATTATTCATCATGGGGGACTGTAGAGTTACAAAAGTTGAAACATTTAATAAACAGTTAGTATCGGGAAGAGGGTTGCGGGGGATAAGAGGGAGGTGGTTATAGTATAGTCCTATCGTGGGGTAGAGGGTGCGGGAGGGGGAACGAGTTGTCAGACCATTAGCTAGGGTTCTGCTTGATCGCTGTAGTGTGATCTGGCAGTTGTGAGTATGCACACTGAGTTCATCTTTGGCCAAGGGAGCCTTAGGGTTACTATGAATGCTTTTTATGAACATGAGGTTGGGTTGGTCGAACGTAGGGCCTCTTTCGTCACAATTATCAACTAATGCAGGAACTTCAAGTTTTTCGTCGGCATTTTATGGAATTTAGGTTCCACAAGCTTCCAATTTAGATGGCAGTAAAGGAATGCAAAGCGTAAAGTAGGAAAAAGGCAGCTGTTTCCGCCGCTGGTTCTCAATTTATTGAAGTTGCGGTTGCGACGAAACAGACCCAAAGAGAAATAATAATGTGGTCAATGCTTTTTTTAAGAGTTTTCCCTTACACAGTCGTGATGGGTCTAATAAACTCTTAAAAATAGTTCTTTTACAATTGAAATGGATTTGTTGGTTGCAACCAGCTGTTCAACAGTAGTATAATTAATATCCCCGTTCTAACGACAAATTGGAAGTCAGTTAATAATTCATGAAAACGTCCTTTTTCTGCTCCATTTGTGAAAGGTTCAGATGAAAATGATACACGTAGGGACGGCTTAAATAGTTATTAAAATAATCTCAGCAGAGTAAGGTAGAGGAGCAAAATCGTAGTGTCAGTTAAAGCCACAGCCGATACGCGGAGATAATGGATGATTTTCTAGAAAAAGGTTAAGCGTAGAATATTTTAAGCCCTCCTGATCACGAATGAATAAAAATAAGGTCTAAACGCTGCATCACAGTTTGATTGACATCTGTCGCAACAATATAAAATCAGAATCTGGATTACTATGGCCAGCTTATGACTAGCGCATAAAATATTTACTAAAGGAAAAATATTTTTGTACTTATTAAATTTAAACTGGCCACTTTTTAAGAAAGAAATTGTCATGGAAAGATAAATTAGCCGGTGAATTGTTCACCTGCAGTTGACTCACCCATATTTAAGGGCCTATTAGTTGTTACTGTGAAACAAATAGAAATTCATACACGTGCAACCTACATGCGTTTGTAGATCGTTTTTTATTTCTTTGAATCAAATTTATTCTCACGCTGTTTACAAAAGGATGAAATGATGCATCTCCGTTTCTCGCTAAATAAAGGTACATTTTACGTCAGCCCCTCTTGTTTGGTAAACTAGTGCTCTTGATACAACATAAGTGCACATCGGTTGGACTTCTCAAAGATTTTTTGGATCTTGCATGCTTCATAGATTGCCGCGCAGACTGTTCCTTTTCATTTAGTTAACAAATCCCTAAGGACACCATGAAAGCGTAAGCTAGACCCTACGCTGCTGCCTCGAAAACATTTACGTCAGTTTTTCCCTGATAATGCGTGGTTTCATCACTCCTTGTGAGCGAAGATGGGATATCTGCATACTAATCTTGTTGTTTCGTCGTAAGCTTGCGACAAAAATGTCGAAGATAATGAGAGACTTTAATTTAATTAAAAAAACTTTGGTGTTTTGGATTTCCAGATAAACAAATAGAACAGTCTTTGAGAGCTCATTCAAAAGCCTAACTAAAATTATAACGACGCTGTTGCCTTGAACCAAAAGTCAAAATAAAACTGATTGACTAGGTCATTTAACCAGAAAACTCGTGGAAAATGCATCAGTCCATTTCCTTCTGAATGTTAATCGATTCTATTGCAAGACAAGTTATTAAAAGTTTGAGGAATATTAGGTAGCCCAAATAACATGGAAGTGGCGAAGTTAGATGGAACTTAAACCGTTAAGAATCCAGTCACAGCAATCAATATTCTCATGAGATGCTGCCTATAATCGAAAAAAAATAATGTGCATTGTTTGAAACATCCCAGTTGATATGACACGCATACTTCATGATCTGTCTGCTAAGCATTTTGTCCGCCAAACATGCAACCTATATTTATTTGTGCCTGCAGTTATAGTTTACATTTATTTTCAATTTTTCTTCCGTACGAAATAGTAAGCTTCCTGACCCTGTTACCGAATGGATGAAAAGTACAGAACTGCAGGTCATTTTCTCATCCAGATGCTTTTATTACTTTAGAGTTGCGAAAATTCCCATCATTACTACTTAAAAACGAGCAGTCAAATTTTCTGCTGACATGACTGGAAGTCTGCAAATCCATGACGTGGCGAAAAGTCCAACTTACAATAACACACAATTTCTTCTTCCTCAATGTTACCTTTTCATTAACAGGAAAACTATTAATCAAAGACTTTACTTGGATTAAGTGAAACCAAATATACTGAGTGCCAGTAACAGTAGCTGAACAGTATATTTCTGTTCTACTAAACGCTGTTAGCTAACCACATTGCAACTCCGATTTTAGATAAACGTTTTCACACTACGCGTTCGTAAATTGAATGCTCATGGAATAAATCTGATGCAAGAGGGAACAGGCATATTCAGCTGTGCGAAAAAAATAATGGACGCAATATCACGTGCAATGTGGAATACTGACAAACGTTCCTGGGAATAAAATTCCAGTCAATTTTGCCGACTGCTATCGTTTTCCGTGAGATAAGGGAATAGGAACTCCCGCAATGCAAGTGGTCATGCGATAAATATCACCAAAATTACATATTCCGTGACGCAAACCTAAACCCAGCACTAACTACACCCCGCACTTTAATCTGAACCCAAATCCCTCTGAAATTTAGCCCAATGTTACGTATAATCCAGAGGAGGATTCCAACCTCACGTGAGTTTATTGAAATGAACTGAAATCTTTTCTTCCAAAGTTATGCAGAGGGACGATCCCAGATAATTCTTTCGAATCATTGCGATAGTTGAGACCACGTTAATTACGGCGTGTAATACAAATAACAGTTATTCGCATCCGGTGGGATTTTTCATTTGAGCCACCAATTTTGTTTGTTCTCCGTTCACGTGGAAAATTTTCTGCAATCTTTGTACTAGTTTTCCTATTTCTCTTTGCTTTCTTTATTTCTTTTCGCTGCTTTATTTGCCTAAACTATGATTATGAGGTCATCTCTACAGTACGCCAGTACCTTTTGAATAAACTAAAACTAAAAGATTACCATATAATTTACATGATGCCAGTTGTTGCAAGTTTTCTGCCGATATGGTAGATTTGTAATTCTCTTGTGCTCACTTCATCACGTTTTTATCAACAAATGCCGTAGCAGCGGAAAAAACACCACTATGGTTGGCACATCGGTTTGAGCGTCAACCAAATTCAAACTGTCAATTCCAGGCTTCCTGTTGACAAATTGTCGTTCGATATTCAACAAAACTCTCGAGATGGAGCTACTGTTGTTGAAAACAGAACACAGAAAGGACTGAAGTGATTTGTATTCAAGAGATTTGGGTAAATCGAGACTTTGACGCATAACCTGTTAGTTCCCGTCATTCCACTGCATTTGAACTGATAGAAAATCTTAATCCTCAGCAGAGGCAGTGTGGTGGATATTTTGGTCAACGATAATTGATGTATTAACTGTTAGTATTTATTTTCATATTTTTATCATTTAATAGATGGTATTGCTTTCATATTAAAGCCCGATCGTTCAATACTTTTAAAAACATTATATTTGTTAGTATTTATATTCCTGGAAAGGTACACCTGGAAAGGTACACCAACCCAATTGTTTGATTTTCACAAAACTTACTCTATTGTCTTGTGCGTATCTTATTCTCCTATGTGGTGACTTAGGAATCTACCTTTAAGCTTTAATCTTTACTGATCTTGTTTCCTTAAAAACGCGTGCTGTTTCACCTCATGTTCACGTTTTGACCAACTCACCCAAGCTTTTACTGGTTTAAACTCAGCTCCATTTTCCGGTTTCACTCATATTGTACTATTAGGCCTTCCGAAAATTTATTCCACTTCTACGCGTGCAGTGCTTATCAAAATTGCAAGGAAAATTAACGCACGTGGTACGTCCCCACAAAACATCGGCCTACTTCAGGCTTGCATATCGTACGTTTTCCTCACTTTTTCTCAGACAATCCAATGTCAGATCTAACAACATTTTTAATAGAAATTTTGCAATGTTTTCCGTTCTCTTAATACCCTTACGATAAGAATTTAAAAAGCTTTTCTAAAGATAGACCTACGTGGCGGTCTAAAAGATGCTAACGTCTTAAGAAAAAGTGAGATTTTCAGACCAAATGATTGTTTTTTAGTCAGCATTTTGCCTCTATGTCTACACCTTCTTTTCCTCTTTCCTTTGCTGAACTACTTGCACTTACTCCACTTCTTCTACTACTACACTGATCCACCCTAAACAACCTTTCGTTACTGTTCAATTTGTTTTCTCCTGTGTTAGTGGCAACAGTACAAAGACACCTGAAAAAGACCCATAATTCAAAAGCTACTGGGCCAGAGAGTGTCTCCACATTTATTGTATAATATTGCTGCCCTTAGATAGGCCCTGTTTTGACACACCTGATAAAAATTTCCTTCATGATACCTAAGATTCCTGAAATTTGGTGTAAGTACAAAATCACTCCTTTCCCTAAACAATTTACCAATTTTGTCTTTAGTCTTTTCGAAAAATCACAATCTCTTCCACTTTACTGAAACTAGCTGAGTGAGTCTCCCTAGATATGATTATGCTATTTTCCTCCAATTTCTCAGACCCATTACAATTCGCGTATAAGGCAAGAAGAAGTACGCTAAATTTAGTGAAGGGCTGAAGTTCTTATGCATGTGCATTTCTTGATATCTCATCTGCCTTCAACACTATCGCGCACCCATCTCCTTAAAAAAACATTTGCGTGTGGCTCTTCCGGCTGGGCTGACTCTTGACTCGAAGATTATTTTACTTCCCGCACTCAATTCTTACAATCCGGTAGGCGAAAGTCTATGGTCCTTCTCGACAACTGTGGTGTTCTTCAAGCTGCCATCCTATCCCCTCACATTCTTCTTTCTCCACACGGACGATTTGAGATAACAAGACGGTTGTCTGCATAAAAAAATATTAACGATTTGATGGTTTGTCATTCTATCAAAAAGCAGACACAGCTCCAGTCTCTGAAAGATGGCGAGCATCATGTCATTCGTGCTCTTCAGAATGGTCTTCAACTCAACCATGAGAAATCCGTCCAAAGTGTTTAAGGCTGGTGACCTTCTCCTCGTTCTGAATTCTTAGCCGTACTTCCTAACAAGGTATCCTCTTTCCAGTACCATGGTGTTACTCTTAAATCCTAGATTTCTTCCTACATATTGATACACTTTTAAAGAAATTTGTAAATTTCTTTACTTTATCCATCGCTTAAGTTCCTAGCATAAACCTCAATCCCTTAGCTGGCGATTTATAGGTGCAAGTATTCTTCTCATAATCGTCTATTGTTTTCCCGTGATTTTTCAAGTTTTGCTTAAAAAATATTTGCTGATTTTAAAATGTATCCTCTGAATGCTGTCTTCTGCCGTTGGTTTTTATTATACTGTTTTAGTTGATACGATAATAAAACGACACTTCACAACAGTCAAGCTATTTTCTGAGAAAATTCTCGATGATGTTAGCCATGCCATCCCCTCCGAGCTCTTTGCCCCATGTGCCGAGGTTTTCATCATTTCACTTTCCGCAAATCAGTATATCAGCGCTCTGTTTTGCAATTTCTAGCATGCCACCTTACATAAGGAGATTGGCACTGTCTCACTCCTCAGATATTCCCTTTTAAACTTTTGATTCTTGAATAATCTGCTTACTTATCCTTCTCTCTCAGTGAATGGAGCCATTTGTTACTGAAAATTTTGAATATCACTTTCAAATAAGGAGTATTTCACTTTCCTGTTCACATTTTGCAAGTAATTTTTTTGCCCGAAGTACTGGAATTTGTGGTAACTTCTAGTAATTGGAAGCTAGACAAGAGAGACATTTGTAATTGCTTCTGTGTTAAGAAATATAAAAATTAATTCAATCCGAAATTAGATGATCTACAGCAACCTCAAACCGTCGGATGGAACAAGAACATCACTGGTCTGACGTTTTGGATTCGCATTTGAACTCACCACCTGAAACCGTTACAAATAAATATAACAAGGCATTCGGATTGCTGTAAGTAAAGAACGTTGTGCTCTTGTCAACCCATGCCTTCTTCAATTGGCAGCACACTCGATCATCGCTGGGCCTTAAAAATGCTGCGATAATTGCATTTTGGGTCCCACTCGAGTTGTTAATGCCCATGATTAATCCACAGTGTTGAGTACTAGCTTGTATATTGCTCGTTGTTGGTCACCCGCGCCCTCTATGCGTGCTCAGTTATTTTGTCCGGCAATATTGAAACACTGAATATTAATACGAGAGGGTAAAGCGCTTATCGCTGGATTGCTGACGGGAAAACAATGAATGCACTGAAGCAGCTTGTGCCTCACGTGCCTCGTTCGAGAATCGCAGCGTCTTGCCTAATGAGCCGTGACCTGAGAGCTATTGTTATACCATCTCGATATTGCAGCATGCTTGGACATGCCCCTCCAGAATAATCGCCGAGTGTCTCCGACGCAGTTCCTTTGTCCGCACTATCACCAGGCATTTGGTCTTTCGGTCTCACTACCTGATGCCTCCGATCTTCGGGTGAATCAAATCCAAGTGGTGTAAAAGACCAGCTGGCGCCTTCCAAGACGTTCTTTATGTACAGGAGTGCTCGCCAAAGGTTTGTGGCCGGTTATTCAGGGTATCAAATATGATGTGGAAGTTCCTTCTGAAACTCAATAATGCACTTCAATCGGTGATGAATAAGACTCTTTTTCGAGTTGATTGTTTTTAAACGCAAGGAAAGAATCTATTGTGTTGATTATAGACGATGAAATTTAGCATATGTCAAATACTTGAGATTTTCTTCATTGTAAATTGAATAAAAGCGTTTCCATTAGTGGGAACAGTGATCAGCCCTGACCATGTTCGATTCTTGCCGCAGCAACTTAAGTAGAAGAATCATCAAATTGAACATTCGAACCACTTAGGTGTCATAAAAGGACAGCATTTTTGTGTTGCGCAACTAGGAATTCATTCGAGTACTTTTTGTTGTGAGCCGGTTGGTTCGTCTCAAAACATAAATTTTATGTCTTTCTAACTTGCTTTTACTGGTTAAAAAAAGACACATTTTGGTTTTATCGAAGCCATAAGAACAAATAATTATTTCAAAACAAATATTATTACCTGAAGAAGCAGACGGTATACGAATGGTGGATGAAATGTTGTGTTGAATGATTTAAAAAGGATAAATTGTCCGTAAATTGACACAAATATTTTTTTGGCAAATATTATTTCTATCGCTAAAATTGTCACTGGTTACTCTTGTTTTCGTTTATTTTTGTTTAAACATCTGCCCAGAATTTACTAGAGCCTGAAGTAAGTATTGTGCATTTCTAACATGTTCAACCGCATACAACAGTTTTGGAACATTAAAACGTCGTTCATCCACTTAGCCGAGTGTGTTGTTGAAGGCCACGCCAGTCACAGGTGCTCAATCAAAACTAAGGAACTTTGATCTTTCAGTACCACTATTATGGACTCTTCAAAGTGTTGTAACTGCACAACGTAATGCTGCACATTTAGTGAAACGTTGGATGGCGTTGATCATTGCGTTTGGATTATCTCTCCTCTTAGGAAGTTTCGGTAACATAATTTATTTTAATTATGTTGAGCATTTGCCGAATTACATCCGAGCAAACCTTACATTAGCCAAAAATGTCTGTCTTTTATCAAGGCTTCGTAACAAGAATATTAATTTAGCTACGTTATGTAGAACTCAAGACTTACTTAAAAACCAAACTTATTTGCGACAATTAAAGCATATTTCTTCTCCCCCTTTATGTAGGAGTGCACATAAATCATCATAAACTGCAGTTAATATTGGTTCGTTGCTAGAAAGTAATTTAAATTAAGTAAAAAGGACCAAAATGGAGGATGTTCACGGGCCGTGATTTTAGAGTTGTCGTTTTTCTTTGTAAGGAATAAATCTAGGGACAGCATAAAAAGGAAAAGAGGTGCAGAAAATAAAATCATCAGTTTGCAAAAATTAATAAGGATTATTCTAAAATGGAAAACATCTTATAGTTGATCTCTACTAATATATCGGCATATAGTATTGAAGTTGTCAGCTAGGTGGAAAATAGAGCGCAATCGGCCATGACTGCTATAACGAAATTTCCTGTGATTATGTACTTGGCAAACGACGGCTCTTCATGTTTGTATTGACCACAGTTCATTTACACCCAAACCCATTCAGTTTCTTTTTCATTCTTCATGATACAGAAGGTTATGTTAAGTTTACAAGCAAAATCAGATTAACGCGCCCGCAATATTATCAGCAGTTTTAGAATGGTCCTTGTATTTTCTATTGAAGAAATAAATTTTAGTGTGTAATATTAACATTTAAAACAAGCCTTTGAGAGGCAATTAATGCAAGATATGCACCATATCAATAAGATTATCAAAATAACTATCCCAGTATCTGAGGGCATTGCAGTAAATAAAGCTAGCATTCGTAACAATAAGAAGTGAAGACCAGGTGCTGCTTCATTAGATGTGTCAATAAATGCAATTTCTCTATGCTATTTAATATTTTTTCAACGTGGATATCAGGAAATCATACCAACTGCAATAGATCTTAAGTCTGTTAATTTTTTTATACTGGCACTTTGTGTAAATTATGTATCGTGTACTAGAGTAAAATTTAGAACCCGCCGGCTCATATGCATTTCATTTTTGAGAAGGCAAATGGGTGTCTTTAAAGTGCATCTAGTAGACAAAAATATTTGTTACCGATTGAGTATGGTCCTCCGATAAACGTTTTGGCTGTTTATTCTAATAAGATCAACGGTCACGCAACGTGTGTCTGCGTGTGTCATAAAAACAAATCCTACCATAACTTTATATGATTTTGACAAATCTATTAAATTATATCCAACTTGGATATTTTGTTTTGAATATAATGAAAATAAAGAACCCCGATTGATAAAAACGCAATGAATAAAGAACTATTAAAACTGTTAGATTTTAATGTAAATTTATAGGATAATGCTTTGGATTGGTCAGTTTCGTCTTTTAAAGCGATTTTTAAATGTGAAGTTGCTTTACCGTTTTAAAACAGTTTTTTCTGCCAATTTTAAAACATATTAATATTTTAGTTGTTTTCGTTTTTAATAAGCGCTTAATATGGTCCTGAAGGAAAATTCCCTAAAAACGCTTTCATACCCATGTACCAATGCAGGTCCTAGTGCCAAGAAATAAATATTTAATAAATACGTGCAGATTACAACTGGTATTCTGACGAGTAAAATCATGTCCAGCTACCATTTTCCAGGAAACGGAAATGATATCCTGTCATATCCCTGCTTCCGATTGAACTTTAACTTCGTCTGCAATTGGTCCAGATATAGTTCAAGGACTGAATGTCCTAGCGGAAATCGACCTTGATAAGAGTGTTGTAAAAGTTCGTTCTACGTGCCTAATTGAAAATATATTTGCCACAAAAATGAAAGGAAAATGAAGGTGAAATTTCAGAAAACTAAGATGCTTTGAGCAAACGTACATTTCATAAGCAACAAATATCTAATGGTTATGAACACACTCTGAGTGATGAACCAGGCAATGAACTTAAAAATGCATGTGCAAGTTATAGTTTGATCACATGGACTTACATTTTTACTATTATATCATGATTAAAGTGTTTGAACATTAGATTAACAAACACAGAACAAACATCCGAAAATAACAAGTTTAAACTAGCTTTTAAGCTGATGCTTGGCTTGAACAAAAAGTATTTTAGCAGGCTTGCGAGTGAACTCATCAGAATTTTCAATTTAAGTGCCAAAGTACTATCTTTATATTCGTACTTTTGATCTTAGAAAGGACACTTTGGTGGTTAGTAGTTGAAATGTCTGCCCACTTGGTAATTTGATAAAAGTTGAAGTTTTTTAAATAATAAGGAACTTCTGCTTTTTCGTAGGAAGGCAGCAATCCTGTCACTTTTTCTAGAACAAGCTAATATCAAACAATTTTTTTAAAAAGGCTCTCATTGCTCTTTTTTATTGAAGACACAAATCTGAGCCAAATAGTTTAATCTTACAACTGACTTATTCACGTGAACATATTAGGTAGTAAATATGTCAGGCTTAGTCACGAATATTCAAAACTAATTTTATCTTACTTATTTTCTAAAATTTCTCCAATAGACATTACTCAAATATTTTGTGGTCTTTTCTGATTCCTTTGCAAAGAAGTCAATTTTCCGCTACTGTACATTTAACGACTTATTTTTAACGCAAATCTTCGAAACAGTAACAAACTACTCACATTACTGTGCACTATTTAATACAAAATACAGAAATGCTCTCATATTGAGTTTCTTACTCCGTACCATTTACATGATGTGTATCGTATTTATTTAACAAAAATGCGTATAGTTATAGTCGGAAAAATACGTTAAGGTTATCGTTGTTAAACTAAGAATGGTATTGCTCAAACATTTAATATTTAAATTTAAAAAAAGATATTTTTAAGTACATTTTAATTTAATTTTAATCGTTCTTTAAGCTTGAAAAAAAGTCTCAGATATTAATTATGGAAAGTATGCAAATATAAGTAAATCGAATATTATGTCAATCGAAACGTAACCATAAATTTGGAAATATTTGAATCTTTGGTTTTAGAGCTTCAACCACATAGGATTACCAATAAAGGATGGAGAGGAATAAATATTCCAGGATGTAAATCATAAAACGTGGTTCGAAAACGAAAGGACTTGAATCAGCCAAAGATGACCAAATCAAACAATTAAGAACTAGTGCCCTGCAGAAAAATTGAAGCACAAAATATGTACCAAAATCAATTTGCTTCAAAAAAATTAGAAAGGTCAAATGTACACAAATTCCTAGTTAATGCGTAAATTAACGTCATCGAAGAACAGGAAGTATCTATATACAATTCACTTAATAAATAAAACAGTAAAAGCACAATAACCTTCTAATATACTCTTCTTACACGATATACATTTTAATTTAATATAAAATTTTTATTGTAACATAACTGTGGGAATTGGCTAATGCAGAATATTCGATTTTAACATTTAAAAGGTTTGTGGTTGAAGATTTAATTGGGTTTTCCCTTTTTACCTTTTATCAAGAGAAACTTGAGCAAAGTGAAAAAAGATCTTTGCTTGATATCACCCATTACGTATGAAAAATCTTAAGATCCCAAAGCTTACTATGCTAAGAAGTTAGTCATTCACAAAGAAATAAGAACGAAATTAGCAGATGCTATACCTAACTTACAATTTTCCGAAAATTAAGCAACATAATCTGTAAGCTACCGGCAAAGGTGGAGCTAGTTGGTTTGGTTAATACCTATCATTCTCTGGTGTGCTGACTCGAGCGTAAAAAGGCGCGTTTGCTAGGTTGTAACCTTGGAGCTCTCTAAATCAAGACCCTTTTGAAAATAAGAAAACTACGTGTTGCCTTCCCAATCGTTATCATTTATGCAAAATTTAGATTGGGTTATGTTTGCATACCCACACAAGCAGGAAACATATTGTCGAAGAAAACGAAGAGCCCAAAACGAAGATCTTCGATGAAGATCTGCTATGCTTCTAACTTAATGCAAGAGCATGGAAAAGATATTTCCTGAAAAGTTTTATTAGGTTGGTATTTTACTGATGAAGGTCCAGCCTTCGCATACGTCTTTAAAATCAAAGATACGACAGAAATCGGAAAGACTGGCCCGTTTATGCATCTCTCTGATAGATTCTGTTACGATTTCTGCCATATTTGTTTTCTTCCTCTCTTTATCGGATGACTTTTACTATTTGTGCATTCAGTAAAACCCGTTTCTTCCCTTTTCTATTGTTGAAACTGTTAATTCAGTATCCTTTGTAATTTTTACTTTTATATCAGCAGAAACAGTAACTGGCAAAAAGAAACTTATAATGTGCTTATAATTTAATATAGTTGCTTTCTGATAGACGGTGTTGTATTTCTTATTAAAATATTGGCAAACAATAAGAAAATACGAGTTCATTTATTTAAAACATTGCCTATAGGCCTAACACCAACATTTAGGTTATAAAATTATACAGAACTCCTAATTACAGTTTTAAAATAAAGCAAGCTTGGTGTCTTCTTACTTTAATGGACTTTGGACAAAAAAACATTGTTAAAATTAACCGTTAGGTGTTTTGGCAAATATTTCTGTCCCGCTGAATGCTGCAGACTAGAACACAAACACACAAACACAGTTACAAACGAAGCAAATGTTTTTAACACAGGTTAATGCTTTTTGTCCAAATGTCTTGGCCATGTTCATAAAAAGGCTGCGTAAGAGAAGATTTTCTGTTAGAGAACAATAGCTATCACGTATTTTGCTTGTCTATTTAATGCGCATCAATGGCGTTCATGGTGTTTAATAAGTTACATCTCAGGTAGTACATTTTTATGGGTGCACACTGATCCAAATATCTGCAGGGGAAACGAGGTTTCAAATTTTGGCAGGAATTGTGAACAGACAGTCACCAGTTCGTTAACAAGGATAACTAACGCCTAAAATGCTGTTTATTAATTTATCTTTCCCATCCTTCTGCCATTTATCACGCGAATAATCTCTCAAAGTAGGGGACGAGGTGCTGAGTTCAAGGGACGAACTATGTTGGCATTAACCTTTCGGAAACTATCTATTTTCAACCATTTTCCTCATTGGTTTTCCGCTCGTTCAAGAACAGGAATCCTGTATTTCGGAAGATGTTGAGCACGATAAAAAGCTGAACATGGAATTTCAAGCATAGATATTATTATTCATATTGCCGAGAATCGAAAAATGGGGTTGGGATATTGAAATTAAACGTGCAAATGCGATGATTTCCTTTTTTGCATATGTTTACATATATATATATATATATATATATTGAAATACAGGCATCCCAAATATTTAATAAGAAAAGACAAAATTCCTTTGGAAAACAGAAACTTTAATGCGTAACTTTTTGAGACTGGTCCCCCCAGCTCGTCATCAGTCTACAGGTAGTGTACAGGAACAATTAATTAATTAACCGTGTTAAACAAAGGATTCTACAGTTGGGCAAAATCCGAACCAATAAGTGTTGAGTGCATTTTGTCATCCTGTCATGATAAGTTTTGAGCGTTTGAATTTGTCCTTAACCGGCATCCAAATAAATATGCCAGTTGATGCATGCCTCATCTGAGTGTATTTCTTCCAGGAATTAACGGCCTTTTCTGGTTAGACAGGTGCCAATAATCCGTGTTTTCTCCGATGCAAATTTATGCCCTGTTTCCAGTGTATGCATATACACTTGGGATAAATTGTCTCGTCTTCCAAATGCTAACTGATGTTCATGTAGGTGGATTGAGACAGATTTTCCAGTTTGCCCACAATAAATGGCATTACAACTGGAACATGGGATTTTGTAGCCACCACCTTTTTTATTAAGGTAGCTAACCCTGTCCTTAGGGTGTACAAGCTGTGAGCGTAAAGTAGATGAAGGGTGGTGTGCTACTTGTATCTGGTGTTTTCTAAACTGTCTTTCGACAAGCTCTGATACATTTTTAATGTATGGAAGAGTTCGCCATGTCATTTTTTTGGGTGCCAGGGTGGCCGTGTCGTTTGAAATACATTTCTCTTTGGATTCTTGCCGCTTCAGGCATCGATGCACGAAGTCCCGCGGGTATCCATTTTTAGAGAACAAGTTAAAGAGGTATTTACTTTCTGCTTGATAAATTTCTTCATCAGAACAATTTGTTTTGGCTCAATTTAGGAAACTGTAGACACCACTTCTTTTGTGAAACATAGGATGATTACTCTCAAAGTGAAGGATGACCTCAATATATGTTTCTGCGCTGTTCACTGAGGTGTGGAATGATCAATCATTTTTCCGATGTACGAGGACATCCAGAAACGGGAGTTGTCCATCAGCTTCCGTTTTGAACGTGAATTTAATTCCTGGAAAGGACGGATTTTAAAATTTTTGTGGAGCAGGTCTACCAGTTCTTTCTTGATGATGAAAAACGTATCATCTACATATCGCAGCCACAATTTTGGTTTGGGAGAGCTATCGATTCCAATTCCTGCATTACAGCTCCGGCCAGGAAGCTGGATATTAACGACTCCATAGGAGCCCCTTTAAATTGTTAAAACCATTGGCTGGAGAAGTAAAAGTTGGTTTCTAGAAAAAGGTCTAGGAGTTGGAGTAAAGCATAGGCAGGTACATCAGTGATGTAGGCCTGGAGTAGTTCTTCGGTGCATGATCTCGCTAAATCAAGAGGGATCGAATTGAAGAGCGAGACCCGATCGAATAAAAACCATTACCTCGTCAGGTGAAACTGTAATTCCTTTTAATTTGCCTAGAAAACATTTTAAATCTTCAATGGAGTATTCAGAGTTCTTTGTAAGTGGATATAGCTGGTGAAATAGCCATTTTAAAATTTTATAATTCGGTGCAGCGATAAAGGAGACTATCGGTCGCAGTGGGATACACAAAACTGGTATAAATATATATATTACCAATTAAAAGCTCAAAGTTGGCCAAGTTATAATTGCAGAGAGAAGATAAAAAATATGCGTAGATTGAATGAAGCCAGAATAAGCCCGAAACACACTATCAATCCACCCATATTTTCTGTCATCTCCCCTCTCTGCAATTATAACTTTGCCAACGTTGACATGGTTATTGGTTGTCTGTTCGGGAAATTTGCCACCCATATGAAGAAAAATGCCTCGTTTGGCAGCAGGTAACCACCTTGGTGATGGCACACAAACCACGTGCAATTATTACCAGAGCGGAGCAGGATGCTCTCAAGAGACTGAGAGCTGACACGATTACCGTAAAGCTACCAGCGGACAAAGGTCGTTCTACAGTTGGCTTGGGTAAGACCGACTATATTCAGAAGGCCAAAAACCTACTAGAGAATCGACAGGCCTACCTTCGATGCGATGGTGAACTGACGAAGCTAATGACGCAGCTAGACATAGCGCTTGCCGAGATGCAGACAAATAAAGTAATATTTAAGTCGGTAAGGCTGGCTGTTTAACCAACGGATGCGGCCGCAGCAAGGTTCTACGGATTACCTAAAGTACAATAGGTCAATCTTCCCCTCCGATTTATTGTGGCGCACCAATATTAAATCTGGCTTAGTGCTTGCTCCGACACCTGAGGCCTCTCACCTCGGGTGAAGCCACAGCTGTCTCCTCAGTTCTTTGGTTAGTGGAACGGCTCAGGGGGATGCAACACTGCAGGCGAGGTCATGGTGTCATTTGTTCTCACCTCTCTCTTTACTTCAGTCCCGCAGGACTTGGCAGTCAAAATGGTAAGCGAATTTCTTGATAAACAGTACGATGGCGTAGGTGAGGACAGCTTGTCAAACTCTAACAATTATGTTTGAGGACGTATTTCACCTTCGCAGGGACCTTCAGAAGGACGCAAATGGGATCGCCGCTCTCAGGCTTAATCGCTGACGTAGTTCTCCAAAAGCTTGAGACTCTTGTTTCCGCTAATTTCAGGGCAACCTTTTGAACTTGATATGTCGACGATACCTATCGGCATCATCAAACGAGAAATAATCAAAGTATTCCACAGTTTCCTAAATTCTATCTCCCCGGACATCCAATTAATAATGGAGACTGAAAGTAACAACCAGCTACCGTTCCTGGACGTTCTTGTCCAACTTAAATCCAACGAATACATTAAAACGACGGTGTATAGGAAGGCAACCAACACACGCCAAATCATAAGTTACCGCAGTAAGCACCCGTTGTGCCACAAACGCAGTTGTAGGCGAACTCTCTACAGAAGGGTGGAAAAACATTGCAGCGAGTCGGACGACAAAAGGGTGGAAATAAGCTACCTTCAGTGCTTATTCATTGCCAACTGATATCCTCGTAACTTCCTCGAGCGCAGCAGGAAGGCCAAACAAAGACACAATCCCGTGACAGTACAGGCAAAAGTCTCGCGTTCGCTACTATACATTGTCAGCGTCTCTGAGGCAGTTTCCCGCCTCCTCAGACCGCTGGGAATCAGAATCGCCCATCGACTGTATTCAATTATTCGGAATCTAGTCATGAGACCGAAGGCTCTCCTTCCAAAGAGGTGAGACGACAAGCGTCATCTACCGGACCAATGTGACTCCTGGGAAGTTACCTACGTTGGAGAGAAAGGGAAGCGAGTCCAGACCCATGTTACCGAACACGTGCGGGTAGTGATGAGAATAGATCCATTGTCCATGGTGGCGGAACACTGCGCAGACTCTGGGCACACGTTCACCTTCCAGAACGCCAAAACCCTGGGTCGAGGAAATGGCCACTAAACTATGGAAACAATCGAGGCCTGAAAAACGGAGACTACGTCAATCGACTTTTGTGTCTCCTTCCAAGCCTTCCGAGTGCACCACATCGAGCGTAAGAGGATGCAAGAAATTAGGCCAAATGTGAAGCCAACCACGGGAGAACCTAGGACGGGCATGCACGTAACCATGCCAAAATGTAGCTCTGACGAAGGCGCAGTCATCAACACTGCCGCATCAAACACTACCCCGTGAGATGAGAAGAATTGCAGTCAGAAGGACACAAACAGGACTAGCAACCTTGGGCGCCAATTAAGGTCAATGCGGACGCGTGTGATGACCACAAACTTTCAACCGCTGCCCCTTGACAAGAGACATGCAGCTGACAGCAATAACTCTCCTCCCCCCTTCTCATCTAAATATATTTGTATACGCATATGTGTTAATCATCCTTATTTTATGATTATAAACATTTAAAGTGCTAATGCTTTCTATTTTGTCTTATAACTTTATACAGAATTATAGCTGTTGCCAAGGTTATATAAAATAAATAATTTTGTGATGTAAGAGCCAGATTAAGATAAGTTTTAATTAGTACTAGTAGTTTATAAATAATATGTGGCTTAATGTTAGATCGATGAGTCCACTTAATTCACTTTTCTTATAATAAATAAGTCGACCTGACTTAGATCATGAATAAGGCAACGTTTAAAGTCATTTATGTTATTTACTAACCTGAACATATCTGAGAATCACCAATTGTCAACTTTACAAAGGTTTTTTCTTACAGAAGTAAGTCATCAATCCTTTCACTTTGACTTTTATTCAGAATACCTAGGCTTTAATTCGATACGGTTATTCAGTGACTAAAGATGCCCCTATGCTTCTTCTGGAAATTTGAATTTTAAATTTATCATATTTGAAACGATGTTCAGGCTTTGTTTCTTTGACTGTAGCGTGATTGGCATTATTATAGAAAATAAGGAAGATAAACGATGTCTAATATCTATCTAGAATTATGCTCACGTAGGTAAGCGGTTAAGTTAATGTTGGTTAAATTATCTGTTGTTCTCACAAGAAAATAATTCATAAATGGATGCCATTATACTTATCATTATTTATTTATGTATTGTAAAGTCTGGTCATATAGACCCAAAGAAATTTGTTAAACAATCGCCAACAAATAATCATTAAGAAAATGTGTTCATCATTTGCAGCGGCTGGAAAGTGGCAGTGACTAGGCTGGATAGGATATTCGTATCTTGGTTTTCACAAAGGCTGAACAGTGTTCTAAAATTGTATCGGAGGAAGGTTAGAAGTATGAACTCAGAAGAGTATTAGCATTTTGATTCAATAACCTTTTATTTCCATTGGTTGCCCATTTTTATATCGCAGCATTACCATAAATAATATGTATTTAACATCTCACCCGAGGACATGTGACTGAATTTGTACCCAGTTTTCGTCTTCTTATTAGTTTCCTCACTTAATATAGATTGACTCAGCTGAAAAATTTCTTATCAACAATTTTCGGAGAGCAAATGAATTTCTCATTATAATTCCTTTTGTTTTATTAATCCCATTTCATTAGTTTTCGCATTATGTTTTTTGTCAAAAAATTACATTTCATAATTCCTCAAAAGAGGTTTTTTGTTAAACATTATAACAAGAATGCATACCCCTCGCCTATTTCCCTTCAGTTTCTTCAAAGCAATCCCACGTTATAAATTTGAGTGACTGCAAAAGCAAGTATTAGCCAAAAGTAATAAAATTCATTCTCGAAAGAACGCAATTTGTTGAATACCTGAATTATTATTGTATCATGTCACCTGACTGCTACTAGAAGGCGCATTAACTTTTTATTTTACCTGGGAGTGCTATTCACATAAGTATTTTGCTTACAGAACAAAAAGGCATATCTATACAACCGTCAGGCCGTTGTCTTGGAGACCGTACCTGCAGTCGCATTTAGTAACAAGCATTCACTGATCGACAAGTACTACGGGTAAAGAAAACAGGAGACAGAATGCTTATCTCTGGCATATTCAATGTCAGCATTTGGCGCGAACGTAGTTTGCATAAAAAAATTATCCAAACTATTTGCCTGTCTGAAATGCCCAATTCGACCCTTAACTATGATAACTTTAGGACGATTCTCCACTTAGATCTGATCATTTGGGACCAGTCAACAGGACGCAAATCCATGGCCCACAACACAGTCTGTTTTTATCGAACAACGAATATAAAATGACTCCGGTTCCTATCTCAATTCTCTGTAGGCTGGGGTCGAAGCACATCTGCGTATTGATGGACAATTAACCAGAAATATCCGTTCCAGTCTCCTGCTTCCGTAACACCTTATGGTTATTTTGCTATTTAAGTGTCCGTCGGCCCTAACTCTGTACTAGGATAACTGATTCGATAACGGCCTAATAGCATCTGTATTTTAGCAGAAAAAAAGAATGCAAATGAAGCATTTTTGTACTTTCTGTGGACGCTGCATAAAAAAATGAATAAAATTCAATGCATTGTCATTACCAGCAATTTCGCGAGTTGCAAAACACTTAAATATTCATAATACGTCAATTAGTCCTATTTTAAAAATTCTCGTTAGGTTTTTGTTTTAGCGAGCACGTAAACTCAGCTAGCCTAGAGTTTGGCTCAAACCTCGTAATCTATCAACATTTTCACTCACTGACTTTTGATCTTCAGGCGCGTTAGAAAAACAAAGTGACTAAATGCTGGCAGCCGGCTTGATATCTTTTCATGCAAAAATTTTCGCAAAACTTCTAATTGAAATTCTGCTCATTAACAAGGTTGGCTACTGTTGGCTTCTGCAGCGCCTATGTCAGCAAAATGCTTTTAAGCATTTTTTAACTACTTAAGCTCTGGGTATACTTTCTAACAGTAACAGTGTCCGCAATTGAAATTGACACAAAGTATTAACTGCTTTAGGTATATAAGATTGAGATTTTGAAGTTTCCTTATGAGAATGTGTGTAATATAAACCAAAATGATCATTGCTTAAGTCGGAATGACTTTAAGGGGGTTATAAATTCTGTTAGGTGGGGGCTCCAAACACTCCGTCCACTTTCGAATGCAAAAATTTCAATTCTTCGTTACAAACTCGTATATTTTTTAAACACTTTCAATTTTGAATTCGTAAATATTGGTTTGAAAAGTATCGTACCGAAATGTAACGATCACTGGCAGGCGTGATAAACGTCGTCTACCTTACAAAACCTAATTTTTAATCCTACTGTACATCTGCCTACTCACACAGAGCATTACTATCTACATTTGCACTATTTGTACCATTAAATTCAATGTAATCTTTCGGTGGAAATTGGCATTTGGGCACTTAAAATACAACTTTGTTATCATTCTGAGTAAAATAAATCCAGTGATATTAATGCTTATGTTTTCGCTTCTTCAGTCAGGTGGGTGTGTCTTAGCTGTACAAAAACATAGTTCCAAAAGGCGTGTATCACTTCAAGATGCTCGGTTTCCGATTCCACATGGACTTCAAACTTCCAAAACTGATCACAAAAACCCAGTAACGACCTTGTTTAATTTCCCCGAAAAAGAATAGCGTAATCTAAAAATAATTTTCAGGTATGCTGAAAATCTTACTTGTGAGTCTTTTCGTCAGTTAAATTTATTTAACATTGGTTGGAGATTCTACTCAGTTTAAATCGGTAAAATTAAATACGCATCAACGGTCGTTAAAATTGTTACAAATGTTGCTTTACCCTAAACTATTCCGTGAAAGATTTCTTTTGTGCGTTTTAAATGCACAAAATATTCATCATTCAGTAAATAAATAAGGTGTGAACGAAATCATAAGGATGTGCAAGACATACGTCAGCGTGGTCATTTCAATCAAAATATGTTTTTCGAGTATTGTCCCTCCTAAACCCTAAGTGCAAAAAGACTTACAAAAATTGCTTTACGTTTTTACTTATATATGTTAGA
The DNA here is from genome assembly GCA_017591395.1 of Schistocephalus solidus. NCBI lineage: Eukaryota > Metazoa > Platyhelminthes > Cestoda > Diphyllobothriidea > Diphyllobothriidae > Schistocephalus > Schistocephalus solidus. The sequence goes on along the minus strand of WEDG01009700.1, from coordinate 82,977 downwards.
AATTATACGAATAAGAAGATATGTATGCAGCCTGCTTTTTAATTTTATATGAATAACTCAGAACCGATGACGTTTTTTCCCCTTTAGTTGCTCTTCCAGCATACGATGTTTCGCCAAATGGACATGGCAATATTCCAGTCATCAACTTATCACTGGAGCACTCCGAAACCTTGAACTTAGCGAATTCTGATTCAATATTTGCAAAGGATTTACTCAGTGACACAGGGAGTAACATGTCTACCCTTAAATCAGAGGCTGATGATCCATTGCATCAACAAATTCTGACTATAATGAACACGAAGAAGTTGCAAATAATACAACAGAAACCATGTTCATGAACAGCAGATCAAATTATTTTACTCCATCGTCCACAGAGAATTTCGGGACTACTGAAACGGAACAGATTTATAAAGGGTCAAACATTTCGTATGCCCATAAAGTTTCTATAAATAACTCCATGGATCACACCAAAGATACATCCCTGTTCGTACACAGGGTCATGGGTGAAAATGTAACCAGCATAGAGGAGAGTTTACAAATGGGTGCAAACTCTGCCAAAAATAAATCCTACGAATTTTTCAACAGTAATCGTAATCTGCAGGAGGATGCGCAATATAGTATAACAGCCTATGAAAGAGAAGGGAATGTTTCAGAAGTGAGAAAGTGGCCTTTGCATCTGATCCGACCACAAACTCACGTTGGAATAAACGATGACAATGAAAGATCTGCTTCTCTGCCTACTGCCCCTCACCTTCATTCGTCTCCTGTGGCCTTAAGTTTACAAACGAACCTGGACGTAACTCCGAGGGATCTTGACGATCAGTTGTCTCGAGCTAGTCCGTATACCTTAAGAGGTTCTAATCATAGTGACTTTCAGGAGTCTAGGGATTTGAAGGATCAGCCTCAGTCATCTCATCACCACGAGTTACCTGGTACTCCGAGACGGGAAAGAATAAATGAAAAAATCTTATCCTCTGCGCAAAAGCCTCAAATTGAAACAAATGATGCCGTGGAAACCGGTAGAATATCGGACAACAAACACGAGATATCCTCGAGCCCGAATGACCGAGGAACAAAAGGAACCAGGGAAATTTTGCAAAGCAAACAACCAGGAACGTTTTCTGAACCCTATTGGGGTGCGATCGGTGCAGAAGGTTCCTCGGTCGAAGCAGGCCTGCACTTCCAGCAAGTAATGCCTCATACCGTGCAAGGTCCAGTAGTTCAGGCTCCAGCCCCTTCTCCATTGACTATTGCCAGAGAACCATCGCAGACTTCGGCCTTGCTTAGGCAGCACATGGCCACAGGGATGAATGGAAGGACTCCTGATTTTCCGACCCAACAATTTAGTGGGCTACACAGGAATGCGGCCCAAAAGCAAAGTGTACGAGTCCTTCAGACCAACTGGAATTCAGGTCAACACCCTCTATATCCGCAGCAAATTCCGAGTCATTTACCGGCAGTATCAGTGCGACCTGACACTGAATCTCCTGATCGTCAAGCACCCTCACACAGACCACCTGAGTTATCGAACAACTTGCTTGTTCCCTGGCCTGATCCTGTAAGAAAAACAAGTACAAACACCCAGTCGAGCGAGCGTGATCTTCAGGAGAATAGAAAAAACCAAATGGCTAATTCACTAGCTGCAAAAGGGCAAACATATGGTGCATTTAACTTGGGCACAGTGCCAGACAGTGCGTCAGTTTCCACTGGTAGCCAGACCCTGCAAACACGGGTAACGCCTGAGGAGTTGGGAAGAGCTGAGATGGTAAACCCACCTTTGACCATTTGGCCACAATATCAACAAGCTGTACCAGCTGACCAATTGTCCGCTGGAGGTTTGTCAGGCTACCAGTCGGCATATGCCATGCCCCAACAGCCGCTTCAACAAATTCCCTTTAATCTGAACTCTAAAAATAGACAGAATGGATATTTTGAGACGAGTTCCGGGAATATGCCCTCCGGGGCTTCTAGAAGAGATTCGTCTTATGTGGATGCTAGTCGCCCACTTTCGGTTTTGAATAATGGCCAACGGCACCAGCCTCAGCCCGGAAATGCCCCCTTGCGTGGACAATTTCCACAAAAATTGGTAGCACCTTCCCCAGAACGTTTTCGCAATCGTGACATGGCTGCGAATGGTAATGTTGATCCGTTGATGCCATTAACAGCTCGGATCGATTTGCAAAATAGTCATTCACTTGTGCAAACAGATCACGATCAACCACAAATGAACTCATTTGATACCCGCAGAGGGCTCCTATATCCCGAACAAACCAATGGGTTGCAGCTTTCCGCAGCACCACCTGTTGGCAGTAATATGGCTCTACCACCAGAGAGTATGCATTCAAGTGTACAGAAAACCTCAAATAACTCCCTTCAATATTTTGATAACGGAATTGCAACCAAAAGACCAATAACGTTCTACGAAAACGGACTCGTGGATTCTCATAGAGGTGGGAGGCCATCTACAGTGCAAACAACGACTGATGTATTGGCTCCCATAGACAATGCTTTAGAAACATCGGGAGGTAGAGGTGAAAAATCGATTGTGCAAACACATCCGCATGAACGTCTGCCTTTACCAACAACTTTCTCACCTCCTAATCCCCAGTTGTCCCTGGATGCGTCTGACGACTCACAAGATACCAAAGTCCCCTTAAACCCACCCCACATAATAGAAAATTGGACTTACCCAAAACTACAATCCGAGCCGACCAATATTTCCAACGGGAAACCATCCACTGAACCCGTCAGGGTTGAAGTCTCATTCACTAAGCTTGACAAAGGCAAGTTGAAATTCGGGAAATCCCTTGCTGAAAGAGTGGCCCACGATCGATATGTGGGCACAATTGTCGGTATCATTCTATCCCTCTTCATCCTGAGTGGCCTGTTTGTTGCTGCAATTCATTTATTTAGGCGTTGACAACACATTAGTTTTTAATTGTCAAAAAGGCGGCGTTATTCTCTGACAGCAATGCGTTCGTTAAATATAACAGGTGAATTATTTTACGACTGTTTTCACGACATTTGGCCTCTTCCGTAACAACAGCGGCAGTTTTAAGTAAACGGAACACCAACGTCATATGTGGGTCAAAAACACCGCAAAGATAAGATCCGATTGCCAACACCTTTGAATGCTGCCGCTCATGTTCTTAACGAAACATGATTTTAACACAATTATTTCGAGAAAGATTGAGCCAGGGGGTACTGGTATTTGTCATAAGCATTGCTCGTTACCAGAGCACACTTTTGAACAAAGAAGATTAATATTAGACTCAGAACGCAATGTTTGTATTAACTTAAAGAAACCATCTCAAATTCGTACCTTGTCAGTTTAGAAATGAAAAGTACATGAAAACCCAGCAGAGGAATTCATAAACGGTGGCTGTGGGTCTACGGAAATCTCAAACTGCAACATTCAAAAGAGAGAATATACTCAACATTACAACGCTGACTGCGTGAAGAACACTACTATACAGCATGTTCGTTTCCTAGGAAATAAAGTGATGTTAAAAAGATAAGAAATGCCCAGTAATTGGAATTGAGATGGTCAATTAGATGGAAAGTATTTTAACATGAACCGCAAACGCTTCTGCATTCACGGTGGCTGCTCTGGTGGCCACGCTTGTACTGAATCGCTTGCCTGCCGTTCATCCCACTCGTTCGCATTTTTAGCACATGCCTCCGGCCGGAGGACCGAGCTAAATGGGGTGGATGGGGGAGGCCATGGCTCAGACCAAGAGACTATTCAACTTCTACTGTTCGCACAACTCTTTACTAATTCTGAACGGTTTTTTGCAGGACAGATCGCGTGAATGCGTTTCTGGCGTAGATCTCTCTGTAGAAAAAAGTGCAAGGTAAGTTGTTTTAGGGCAAATGTGTTGGACTGGATGGGACTGGGCCGCATGTGAAAATTTCAGGCATTAACTCCGCTGTTTGATCCCATCCATACGATGGGACCGATGGCTGCCCCAATCCTGCGATAACAAAGTAATGAATGTAGTTGGTTGGGCGTGGGAATATGGCCAGCCTCGCCTCGGAGATAGGCAAGTTGGGGGTAGTGTTAGACCTGCAGTTGGGGTCTGGGTGGTTAGGGATCGGGTTAACATTCGGACAGGGGAAGAAGTACCCGCTCCGGAATATAGCACAAGACCACTTATAGTGCGGGCAATGGACCATGTTTCCGCATTCAACCAGGTAAATTACTCGTAAAATTGTCCCCACAGGGTGATGTGAGCAGGGAGCACATCCAAACTTTGTACCATGAAAAAGTGTGGAATTAATCAAGTATTTTCTGAAAATGAACTGAGGACTAACCTCTCACACCCGGCCATGGCCCCCTCCACCAAAATTTAGTTCAGTGCACATGCTAGCTGCGAAAATCATTCTCGTTTCTTGTTTCCCTAATAAGTTTGTCAAAGTGATTTCGTTATTTCCGAATTGCAGACTATACTATGTATTCGAGACAGGACCAGAGGCAAAATTTAAAATACCTGCCTCCACCGAAAGTAGGAGTTGCTGTTTGCTACTAAATGACGAGGTAGTCAATTCAAACGCTAGAAACACCGTCGTATAAATCCGATTGTTGAGACATCAATGGCGTCCATAATAAAGGGTAAGGAAATTTGCAGCCGCAATTGAGTTATAATTTTATTATAGGGATTTTGCGATCTGTCGAAATCCCTTCCTAATTAACTGTTTCCAGTAGTCATCTGGTGGATTCTAGATTGATTGCTTAGGAAATCTTGCTTGGGCAGTCAGCCTACGGTATCCCAATTGGTGGATTCCATACGTTGCAGTAGGCTGGGTGGCTAACTTGAACCAAATGTAATTAAACTCACGGCTCCCGGTAGGGTCATTGTAACTCAGGTAGCTAGAGCGTTGGCTTTACTAAATCCTTCCCCTTGCGGTGTGAGTTCGAATCCCACCTAGGCCGCTGAAAGTTTTACAAAAAGGTCAACTGTATGAGTTAAGTTTTCGAATCCTAACTCGAGTCAACCACGCGGACCATTGGCTTACTCAAGACAGAACATTTCGAAATGTGTGTGCATGGTATGGCCTCCTGCACGTAAATCCGTATACTATTTAAAGGCGTTGCGGCCCAACGTTCGGACCTCAAGAAGCCCTCGTTTTGCTGCTGTTACACTCTCTCTGAACAAAGTCACAATTTTGCTTTTCTATGGGATGGCGGTACATCCCTGAGAGGGTGCGTTCCCTCATAGAACTGGCATTTTGTGCGCATTTGCAAGTCGAATTTTCGTACAGCCTCACCTGAGTAATTTCAACGGTAAACATAGCGCAGACTCTCATGTACGCCACCACATGCCTCACAGGTGTTTACTTTTGAACTTTAGTCGTTGTGCCTCTTAAGTGTGCAGCTTCGGATTGGTAAGTGTTGCTGGCTATGTGCGACACATGAAAATAGTTAGGTTTCTTAATCATGATTCACCTAGTGCAGCTGGGAGCGCGTATGATCGGCCCTGAGGCCAACAGCCACGACAGGCCCTCCACGCTACGAACCAGCTGTGGCATTCGTCATGACGGCAGAGCGATCGGCTGAACCATGAGACGAAGTTATCGCTCTGCGTCCAGTTTTTGCCGTGGCAGGGGCTGAATAGTACGTTGTGCCGATATTCAACTGGAAATAAGCAGAGATGCCCTCGACTGAATTGTAGATAGCTGCAATACATAGGGGCTTCTGATACTGAAAGAAACTTGCTTATTAAGTTTTAAAAATAGCCTTCGCTTTCTAATCGATTATGTGGATGATGCCATTCATTTCCATCATTTTCAGCAAGTTGTTGCGGAGAGCCCATACCTCTTGACTTAGTAGCTTGGACCCAATATTCTGCGGGTTGATTACCTTGATTCCTTATCAGTGAGTTCGGATATCCTGCACGTTTGACGACAAAAAGGGACCAACGATAGTTTTCTCCGTCCCCTTTAAACACTTAACAGGAAGGGTGTTTTGCATCCGGTGAACGTTAGCAGCATGTGATTATTCATCATAACAAAACTAGCAACATAATGTTTGATCTTAATCCAGAGCGTCGTTATATCAGATTATACTTTATACCTTTTTAAAATACTGCGTAAACAATAAAGGTTGTAAATGTGAGAATCAACTGAGTTCTTTTACACTTGTGGTGTGATTTGTTAGCTAACATAAAATGATTCACAACTAAAATTCCAAAAACAATAAATCTATGTTCCTAAGGGGACACGTATTTCTTCGTTCGCCTAATGACTTTGTCAAAGAATGCATATGCCTTATTACGCCGCAATTAATGGAAACCTCGCGTTTATAAAATCCGTTCTGCTCCACAAAAAATCCACTCTGATCATGTAATATTAGACTAAAGGGGTTATTTGAAGAGCACGCTAGTATAGTGAAAAAAACATAAACCCGCTCGTCTCCTTGTTATTCCGGAATGGTAGTCTAACAGACAGACTGTCGATAGGAATAGGTAACTTCTATAATTCACGCGATTTGAACCTGAAATATACGGATGTTCACTTTTTTAGTATCCTTCCAGCTTTCGAAGATGTAGACTTCAGCCGCTCAAATTTGAACTGCCTCCCGAATTAGCCTTAGTCCATTCCCGTATGCGTATCACATTTGGGCAGAAATTTAGTTAAGAATAATTTGAAGAAGAAAAGGCTTAAAAAGGGATCAATTATGACAGACTTCTCATGGAAGAGTCTGAAGGTTTTCAGCAAACATTTTAAAGCTGATCGGAGAGACATATGAGAAAACCAAAACCATTCGGATTCCTTTCCAAGACGCCAGACTATGTTCAGAACTGATCTTAGTATAGCTTAAAAGTTGACCTTCGTGTACCTCAAAAGGTCGTGTTGATGCCTGATACGATGTATATATGTATTCCCACCGCATCAACTCCACTAACAAATTAATATTGGTTAAGGGAAAAAATTAAAAACTCATTCTTCTTTGAGGTCAGACGAAGGCTACGGTTGGGCATATGCTGGAAATGTATTGGAAGAAATGCAACAAAATACCGATCTCCAGCTGCTACCGTGGTCTAACTAAATGAATGTAAGCCCATTTGAATGAAACTGGGAAAATAACCTAGACATCATGGTCCTACGTGATAAGTGCGCACAAAAATGTTACCAGCAAATCTAAACTTGCGTTGCTGCTCTAAAGTTCATAGAGGATAGCGTGAGGATAGATGTGAAAAATACACCGGGCTAACATTTGCAAACATTGATTGAAATGTAACACGACGCATTGACACGGTGCAGACCAGAAAGGACGATGAGCATGAAATTCACATAAAACGAAGTTCTACTGAAGACCGGTGAGAAAACTTATAATATAACTTCCATAATCAAAAACGAGTAAGACTAGTTGAACACCGGGATCATTTAATTTATCTGCCTGAGCTTTCAAAGTAATCCAGGAGGTCATCTTGAGAGGTGCAAATATAAGCAGAACAAGTGACAGTTTAAGCTTACGGTGACGCAGGTCTGAATGCGAATGCGCAGAGTTCTGTATGTGGGTGCCTGTTCGATACATTGATGGACTAATTTTCCATTTGAGGCCAAGGTTTCAATTAACTATCGGCTTTTCTTGCTGCCGGCGTGGGCTATTATCTTGGTGAACGAAATAATGGTCTCCTTCAATTTGAAGTCATTAGTCCGATACCTCCTACCGAATATGGCGCAAGATGTCGCGCAGTTGAAACTTCAGGAGGCGTACGAAGAAAGCCAGAGCCCGCTCAGTGGGTCATGGGACTGTTCTAATACTACCGAAACGTCTTCACCTTTGCGAGGAAAGCCATCTGGGCAGATCAAAAAGAACGCTAGTAGGATTCCCAATCTCCAGTTAAGTGGCAGAATTGGTCATTTAAGAACTAAAAAAACTGTCATCATCTGGCAGGAGCCGATTGTTGTGATCATTAAGTTCGCGGCGAGTTGGCTACCGTTAGAGGGAGCATGGTGCAGAATTTCCATAGACTGATCAAATAATTCGTCCTGATATACAATTTACGAGGGAAGAAGAACGAGAGCGGTAGCTGACCTTCACTGCTACGTTAAGAGGATGCAATAAAGATAATGCAGCTTCTCATACTTCCCATTAACCGTCGTATGACCCATAAACAAAGCTGGGTGAGAACAATATTGGAGAAAATCGCAGTATCCGAGCCAACTCAGGAAACAAAGGGAACGTCAGCCAGTCTTGCGGGACCAGTGCTATTAGTAGTTTTATGGGTTGGAATAAATGAAGAAAAGGAGAATGCCAAGCTAATTCTTAAAGTAATTAGGTTTTTTAGGGTTAGTATTAGGGTAAGGGTCATTTGTATTAGGGTTAGTATTAGTTGCCAGTTAGTAGGGTACACATCAGTTTAATGCCAAGCTAATTCATAGGGTAATTAGGTTTATAAGGGTTTATATCAGGGTAAGGGTTATTTTTATTAGGGTTAGTATTAGTTTCCAGTTAGTAGGGTACACATCAGTTTAATGCCAAGCCAATTCATTGTGCATTAGGTTTATTAGGGTTAGTATTAGTGTAAGGGTCATTTATTAGGGTAAGTATGAGTTGCCAGTTAGTAGGGTTAACATCAGTTTAATGCCAAGCTAATTCATACGGTATTTAGGTTTAGTAGAGTTTATATCAGGGTAAGGGTCAATTTATAAGGGTCAGTATTTGTTGCCAGTTAAAAGAATACACATTAGTATAATGCTAAGACAATTCATGGGGTTATTAAGTTTATTAGGGCAATTATAAGGGTAAGGGTCATTTTTATTAGGGTTAGTATTAGTTGCCAGTTAGTAGGGTACACATTTGTTTAATGCCAAGCTAATTCATATTGTTATTAGGTTTATTAGGGTTGGTATTAGGGTAAGGGTCATTTTTATTAGCGTTAGTATTAGTTCCCAGTTAAAAGAATACACATCTGTTTAATGCCAAGCTAATTCATAGGGTTATTAGGTTTATTAGGGTAAGTATCAGGGTTAGGGTCGTTTTTATTAGGGTTAGTATTAGTAGTAAGTTAGAAGGATACACATTAGCTTAACGCCAACCTAAATAATAGTGTTATTAGGTTTATTTGGGTTAGTATAAGGTTAGGGTCATTTTTATTAGGGTAAGTATTAGTTGCCAGTATTAAGGATACACATCAGTTTAATGCCAAGCTGATTTAAAGGGTTATTAGGGTTATTAGGGTTTATATCAGGGTTAGGGTCAATTGATTAGGGTTAATATTAGTTGCCAGTTAGAAGGATACACATTAGTTTTATGCCATACTAATTCATAGGATTATTAGGTTTATAAGGGTTAGATTTAGGGTAAGGGTCATTTTTATTAGGATTAGTATAAGTTGCCACTTAAAAGGATACACATTAGTAAAACGCCAAGCTAATTCATAGTGTTATTAGGTTTCTAAGGGTACGTATTAGGGTAAGGGTCGTTTTTATTATGGGTTTTTATTAGTTGCCAGTTAGAAGGATACACATAAGTTTGATGCCAAGGTAATTCATAGTGTTATTACGTTTATTAGGGTAAGTATTAAGGTAAGATTATTTTTATTAGGGTAAGTATTAGTTGCCAGTATGAAGGATACACGTCAGTTTAATGCAAAGCTAATTCAAAGGGTGATAATGTTTATAAGGGTTTATATCAGGGTTAGAGCCAATTTATTAGGGTAAGGATTAGTTGCCAGTTAGAAGGGTACACATTAGATTTATGCTTAGAACATTCATGGGGTAATAGGTCAATTAGAATTAGTATAAGGGTTAGGGTCTGTTTAATAAGGGTTAGCATTAGTTGCCGGTATGTAGGATACACATCAGTTTAAAGCCAAACTAATTCTTCGGGTAATAAGGTTTATAAGGGTTAGTTTTAAGTTTAGGGTCGTTTTTATTAGGGTTAGTATTAGTTGCCAGTTAGAAGGATACACATCAATTTTATGCCAAGCGAATTCATAGGGTTATTATGTTTATTAGTGTTTATATCAGGGTTAAAGACAATGTATTAGGGTTAGTATTAGTTGCCATTTAGAAGGATACACATTAAATTAATAGCAAGCTAATTCATAGGGTTATTAAGTTTATTAAGATTAGTATAAGGGTTAGGGTCAGTTTTATTAGGGTTAGAATTAGTTGCCAGTATGTAGGATACAAATCAGTTTCAATGCCAAGCTAATTTATAGGGATATTAGGTTTATAAGGGTAAGTATTAGGGGTAAGGGTCATTTGTATTAGTGTTAGTATTAGTTGCCACTTAAAAAGGATACACATTAGTTAAATGCCAAGCTAATTTATAGTGTTATTAGGTTTATTTGGGTAAGTATTAGGGTTAGAGTCATTTTTATTTGGGTAAGTATTAGTTGCCAGTTAGGAGGATACATAATACTTTAACGCTAATAAACTTCATGGGGTTATTAAGTTTATAAGGGTTAGTATAAGGGTTAGGGTCATTTTTTTAGGGTTTAGTATTAGTTGCCAGTTAGAAGAATACAGATTAGTTTAACACCAAGCTAAGTCATAGTGTTATTAGGTTTATTAGGGTCAGTAAACGGGTTAGGGTCATTTTCATTATGGTTAGTATTAGTTTCCAGTTAGAAGGGTACACATTATTTCAATGCCAAGCTAATTCATAGGGTTTATTAGGTTTATTTGGGTTTATATCAGGGTTAGTTTCAATTTATGAAGGTAAGTATTAGGGTAAGGGTCATTTTTATTAGGTTTAGTTTTAGTTGCCAGTTAGAAGGATACATCTTAGTTTAATGCTAAGAAACTTCATTGGGTTATTAAGTTTATAAGGGTTAGTATAAGGGTAAGGGTCAATTAAATTAGGGTAAGTATTAGTTGCCAGTTAGAAGGATACACATTAGTTTAATGCCAAGCTAATTCATAGTGTTATTAGGTTTATTAGAATAATTATTAGGGTTAGGCTCATTTTTATTAGGGTAAGTATTAGTTGCCAGTATGAAGGATACACATCAGTTTAATGCCAAGCTAATTAATAGGGTCATTAGGTTTATGAGGGTTTATATCAGGGTTAGGGTTAATTTATTGGGGTAAGTATTAGTTGCCAGTCAGAAGGATACACATTAATTTGAAGCTAAGTAAATACTTGGGGTTAATAAGTTTATTAGGGTTCGTATAAGGGTTTAGGGTCATTCAATTAGGGTTAGTATTAGTTGCCAGTTAGAAGGATACACATTAGTTAAATGCCAAGCTAATTCATAGTGTTATTAGGTTTATTAGGTTAAGTATTAAGGTAAGGGTCATTTTTATTGGGGTTTGTATTAGTTGCCAGTTTGTAGGATACACATCAGTTTTATGCAAAGCCAATTTGTAGGGTCATTAGGTTTATGAGGGTTTATATCAGGGTTAAGGTTAATTTATTAAAGTTAATATTAGTTGCCAGTTAGAAGGATACACATTAGTTTAATGCCAAGCTAATTCATAGTTTTATTAGGTTTATAAGGGTATCTTTAAGGGTTTGGGTCATTTTTATTAGGGTACGTATTAGTTGCCAGTATGTAGGATACACATCAGTTTAATGCTAAGCTAATTCATAGGGTTATAAGGTTTATTTGAATTTTATCAGGGTTAGGGTCCATTTATTAGGGTTAGTTTTAGTTGCCAGTTAGAAGGATACAAATTAGTTTAATGCTTAGAAAATTCATGGGGTTATTAAGTTTATTAGGGTAAGTATCATTTTAAGGGTCATTTTTATTCGGGTTAGTATTAGTTGCCAATATGTAGGATACACATCAGTTTAATGCCAAGCTAATTTATTGGGTCATTAGGTTTATGAGGGTTTATATCAAAGTAAGGCTTAATTTATTAGGTTTAATATTAGTTGCCAGTCAGAAGGATACGCATAAGTTTAATGCCAATCTAATTCATAGGGTTATAATGGTTTATAAAGGTTAGTATTAGGGTTTCGGGTCATTTATATTAGGGTACGTATTAGTTGCCAGTATGTAGGATACGTGTCAGTTTAATGCCAAGCTAATTCATAGGGTTATAAGGAGTATAAGGGATAGTATTAGGGTTAGGGTCATTTTTATTAGAGTTAGTATTAGTTGCCAGTTAGTAGGATACACATCAGTTAAATGCTTAGAAAATTCATGGGGTTATTAAGTTTATATGGGGTTAGTATAATGTTAAGGGTCATTTTATTAGGGTTAGTATTCGTTGCCAGTTAGAAGGATACACATCAGTTAAATGATTAGAAAATTTATAGGGTTATTAATTTTATTCGGGTAAGTATAAGCGTAAGGGTCATTTTATTAGGGTAAGTATTTGTTTCCAGTTAGAAGGATACACATTAGTTTAATGCCAAGCTAATTCATAGTGTTATTAGGTATAATAGGTTAAATATTAGGGTTAGGGTCATTTTTTTAAGTGTAAGTATTAGTTGCCAGTATGTAGGATACACATCAGATTAATGCCAAGCTAATTCATAGTGTTATTAGATTTATAAGGGTTAGTATTAGGGTAAGGGTTATTTTTATTAGGGTTAGTATTAGTTGCCAGTATGAAGGATACGTATCAGTTAAATGCCAAGCTAATTCATAGGCTTATTAGCTTTATAAGGTTTATTATTAGGGTAAGGATCATTTTAATTAGGGTAAGTATTAGTTCCCAGTATGCAGGATACACATTAGTACAATGCCAAGCTAATTCATAGGGTTATTAGGTTTTTTAGGGTTTATATCAGGGTGAGGGTCAATTTATTAGGGTTAATATTAGTTGCCAGTTAGAAGGATAAACATTTGTTTAATGCCAATTTAATTCATAGGGTTATTAGGTTTATAAGTTAATTTTTACGGGTAGTGTCATTTTTATTAAGGTAAGTATTAGGTGCCAGTATGTAGGATACACATCAGTATAATGCCAAGCTAATTCATAGGGTTATTAGGTTTATAACGGTAAGTATTAGGGTGACGGTCATTTTTTATTAAGGGTAAGTATTAGATTCCAGTATGAAGGATATACACATCAGTTGATTGCCATCGCTAATTAATAGGGATATTAGGTTTATACGGGTCAGATTTAAGGGAAAGGTTATTTTTATTAGGGTTAGTATTAGTTGCCAGATAGAAGGATACACATTAGTATAATGCCATGCTAATTCATATGGTTATTAGGTTTATAAGGGTAAGTATTAGGGTAAGGGTCAATTTTTATTAGGGTTAGTATTAGTTGCCAGTTAGAAGGATACACATCAGTTTAACGCCCAGGTAATTCGAAGGGTTGTAAGGTTTATGAGGATTAGTATTAGGGATAAAACCATTTTTATTAGGGTAAGTATTAGTTGCCAGTAAGTAGGATACACATCAGTTTAATGCCAAGCTAATTCTTAGGGTTATTTGGTTTATACGGGTGAGTATTATGGTAAGGGTCCTTTTCTTAGTGTTAGTATTAGTTGCCAGTTAGAAGGATACGCATCAGTTTAACGCCAAGCTAATTCTTAGGGTTTTGAGGTATTAGGATTAGTATTAGGGTAAGGGTCATATTTATTTGGGTGAGTATTAGTTGCTATTATGTAGGATACAAATCAGTTTAACGCCAACCTTATTCTTAGGGTTATTATGTTTATTAGGGTAAGTATTAGGGTATGGGTCATTTTTATTAGGGTAAGTTTTAGTTGCCCTTTAGCAGGATAACATCAGTTTAACGCTTAGCTATTTTTTAGGGTTTGAATGTTTATGAGGATTAGTATTAGGGTAAGGGTCATTTTTATTAGGGTTAGTATTAGTTGCCACTAAGAAGGATACACATCAGTTTAATGCTGAGCTAATTCTTAGGGATATTAGGTAAATAAGGGTTAGTTTTAGGGTTAGGGTCATTTTCATTAGGGTTAGTATTAGTTGCCAGTTAGAAGGATATACATCAGTTTAACTCCAAAGCTAATTCATAGGCTTGGAAGGTTTATGAGGATAAGTATTTTAGTAAGGGTCATTTTTATTAGGGTAAGTTTTATTTGCCAGTATAAAGGATACACATCAGTTTAATGCCAAGCTAATTCTTAGGGTTATAATGTTTATTAGTGTAAGTATTAGGGTAAGGGTCATTTTTATTAGGGTAAGTATTAGTTGCCAGTTAGTAGAATACACATCATTTTAATGCTGAGCTAATTCTTAGGTAGATTACGTTTATAAGGGTTAGTATTAGGGTTAGGGTCATTTTTATTAGAGTAAATATATGTGGCCAGTTGGAAGGATACATATCAGTTTAATGCCAAGCTAATTCTAAGGGTTATAAGGTTTATAAAGGTTAGTATTAGGGGTAGGGTCATTTTTATTAGGGTAAGTATATGTGGCCAGTTGGAAGGATACATATCAGTTTAATTTTAAGCTAATTCTTAGGGATATTAGGTTTATACGTGTAAGTATTAGAGTTAGGCCCTTTTTTAGGGTAAGTATAATGTGCCAGTTAGAAGGATACACATCAGTTTAATGCTGAGCTAATTCTTAGGGTTGTAAGTTTTATGTGGATTAGAATTAGGGTAAGGGTCTTTTTCATTAGGGTTAGTATTAGATGCCAGTTATTAGGATACACATCCGTTTAATGCTAAGCTAATTCTTAGGGATATTTGGTTTATTAGGTTTAGTATTAGGGTTAGGGTCATTTTATTAGGATAAGTATAAGTTGCCAGTTAGAATGATACACATTAATTAAATGCTAAGACAATTCATGGGGTTATTAGGTTTATTAGGGTTTTTATTAGGTTCACGGTCATTTGTATTTGGGTTAATATAAGTTGCCAGTTCGAAAGATACACATTAGTTTAATGCTAAGAAAATTCATGGGGTTATTATGTTTATTATGTTTTGTATAAGGGGAAAGGGTCAGTTTTTTAAGGGTAAGTATTAGTTGCCAGTATGTAGGATACACATCAGTTTAATGCTGAGCTAATGCTAAGGGTGAGGAGGTTTATTAGGTTAAGTATTAGGGTTAGGGTCATTTTTATCAGGGTAAGTATTAGATTTCAGTTCGAAGGATACACATTAGTTTAATGCTAAGCTAATTTTTAGGGTTATTAGGTTTATTAGGGTACGTATTAGGGTTAGGGTCATTTTTATTAGGGTTAGTATATGTTGCCAGTTGAAAGGATACAGATCAGTTTAACGCCAAGCTAAATCTTAGGGTTGTAAGTTTTATGAGGATTTGTATTAGGGTAAGGGTCAATTTTATAAGGGTTAGTATAAGTTGCAGTATTTTTGGATAAACATCAGTTTAATGCCAAGCTAATTCTTAGGTAATTAGGTTGTTTAGGGTTATTATTTGGGTAAGGGTCATTTTTATTAAGGTTATTATTAGTTGCCAGTTGGAAGGATACACATCAGTTTAATGCCAAGCTAATTCATAGGGGTATTAGGTTTATAAGGGTAAGTATTAGGGTAAAGGGCATTTTTATTAGGGTGGTATTAGTTGCCAGCTGGAAGGATACACATCAGTTTAATGCTAAGCTAATTCTTTGGGATATTAGGTTTATTAAGGTAAGTATAAGGGTAAGGGTCATTTTTATAAGGGTAAGTAATAGTTGCCAGTATGTAGGATACACATCAGTTTAACGCCAAGCAAATTTTTAGGGTTAGTATGTTTATAAGGGTAAGTATTAGGGTATGGGTCATTTTTATTAGGGTTAGTATTAGTTGTCAATTAGAAGGATATACATCAGTTTAACGCCAAGCTAATTCATAGGCTTGTAAGGTTTATGAGGATTAGAATTTTAGTAAGGGTCATTTTTATTAGGGTAAGTATAAGTTGCCAGTTAGTAGGATACACATCAGTTTAATGCTAAGCTAATTCTTAGGGATATTAGGTTTTTTGGGTACGTATTAGGTTAAGGGTCATTTTTATAAGGGTTACTATTAGTTGCCAGTTCGTAGGATACACAACAGTTTAATGCTGAGCTAATTCTTAGGTATATTACGTTTATAAGGGTTAGTATTAGGGTGAGGGTCATTTTTATTAGAGTAAATATATGTGGCCAGTTTGGAAGGATACATATCAGTTTAATGCCAAGCTATTTCTAAGGGTTATAATGGTTTATTAGGGTAAGTATTAGGGTTAGGGTCATTTTTATTAGGGTAAGTATATGGGGCCAGTTGGATAGATACATATCAGTTTAATTTTAAGCTAATTCTTAGGGATATTAGGTTTTTAAGTGTAAGTATTAGAGTTAGGCTCATTTTTATTAGGGTAAGTATTAGTAGCCAGTTAGAATGATACACATCAGTTTAATGCCAAGCTATTTCATAGGGTTATTAGGTTTATTAGGGTTAGTTTTATGGTTAGGGTCATTTTTATTAGGGTAAGTATTATGTGCCAGTTAGAAGGATACACATCAGTTTAATGCTGAGCTAATTCTTAGGGTTGTAAGTTTTATGTGGATTAGAATTAGGGTAAGGGTCATTTTTATTAGGGTAAGTTTTAGTTGCCAGTATGTAGGATACACATCAGTTTAATGCCAAGCTAATTCTTAGGGTTATAATGTTTATTAGGGTAAGTATTAGGGTAAGGGTCATTTTTATTAGGGTAAGTATTAGTTGCCAGTTAGTAGAATACATATCATTTTAATGCTGAGCTAATTCTTAGGTATATTACGTTTATAAGGGTTAGTATTAGGGTGAGGGTCATTTTTATTAGAGTAAATATATGTGGCCAGTTGGAAGGATACATATCAGTTTAATGCCAAGCTAATTCTAAGGGTTATAAGGTTTATTAGGGTAAGTATTAGGGGTAGGGTCATTTTTATTAGGGTAAGTATATGTGGCCAGTTAAAAGGATACATATCAGTTTAATTTTAAGCTAATTCTTAGGGATAGTAGGTTTATAAGTGTAAGTATTAGAGTTAGGCTCATTTTTATTAGGGTAAGTATAATGTGCCAGTTAGAAGGATACACATCAGTTTAATGCTGAGCTAATTCTTAGGGTTGTAAGTTTTATGTGGATTAGAATTAGGGTAAGGGTCTTTTTCATTAGGGTTAGTATTAGATGCCAGTTATTAGGATACACATCCGTTTAATGCTAAGCTAATTCTTAGGGATATTTGGTTTATTAGGTTTAGTATTAGGGTTAGGGTCATTTTTATTAGGATACGTATTATTTACCAAATAGAAGGATACACATTAGTTTAATACCAAGCTAATTCTTAGGGTTATTAGGTTAAATAGGGTAAGTATTAGGGTAAGGGTCATTTTTATTAGGGTTACTATTAGATGCCAGTTAGAAGAATTATACATCAGTTTAATGCCAAGCTTATTCCTAGGGTTATTACGTTTATTAGGGTTAGTATAAGGGTTAGGGTCATTTTTATTAGGGTTAGTATTAGTTGCCAGTTAGAAGTATACACTTTAGTTTAATGCTAAGCTAATTATTAGGGATAATATGTTTATTCGGGTAATTATTAGGGTTAGGGTCATTTTTATTAGGTTTAGTATTTGTTGCCAGTTAGAAGGATACACATCAGTTTAATGCCAAGCTAATTCTTAGGGATATTAGGTTTATTAGGGTTAGTTTTAGGGTTAGGGTCATTTTTTTAGGGTAAATATTAGTTGCCAGTATGTAGGATACACATCAGTTGGATGCCAAGCTAATGTATAGGGTTATTAGGTTTATAATGGTTAGTATGAGGGTGAGGGTCATTTTTATTAGGGTAAGTATTAGTTCCCAGTTAGAAGGATACACATTAGTTTAATGCTAAGAAAATTCATGGGGTTGTATATAAGGATTTTTATTAGGGTAAGGTTCATTTTTATTAGGTTTAGTACTAGTTTTCAGTTAGAAGGATACACATCAGTTTAATGCCAAGCTAATTCATAAGTTTATTATTTTTATTAGAGTTAGTATTAGGGTGAGGGTCATTTTTATTAGGGTTTGTATTAGTTGCCAGTTAGAAGTATACACCGGCCCAAAGCTACCGTGCACAACAAGCTTATGAAAATCAAGGACTTATTAAATCCCAATAGGGTACGTAGCCCGTGCCTAAACTGTCTTTCTAATTACATAAATCAGCCTGGACAAACGCTGAGCTCGCGCATACTCGACTTCCAACGAGATGACGAGTATTTTCAGGCGCCTGCCCAGAATTTCGAAAAGGGTCCTGCGTTTTTATGCCACAGCTATCAAGATGATTGACGGGATGCAAGGCAAACCGATGATTTCTGCCCATCTTCAAGTTCGATGAGGCCAAAATTCTTACCAGAGACGAAAATCGCGTGAGCCGGGAGCTGCTGGAATCATGAATCTCTGGCTCGCACTCGATTAACAGTTACAATGACCTTCTGCCTTCATATTCTGTGCTGCGATTTTGTCTGGGTAAAATTACTAGCCATACGGTGGACATCGTCGGACTACGACGATGGAACCGTTGTGTCGCGGGGCAGATTCATCACACTTCATTCCAACGCCACCCTCATAAAGGAGTCGGGGGAAGCCTGATGGGATGCGTGGCAAGGTGTGAGTGCTGTCTCTATGTCAAACATCCTGAGTACGCCTGCTTAGCATCAGGGGGTTGGGACTGCTTGCAAGCACCTCCTGAGTTAGCGACTTAATGATGAATTGTCGAACATATATGTTTGCCAATTGACTTTACAATCCTAACATGGCAGTACTCGCAGAAATTTTAAAATATGTTGGAGCAGGTCACTCTTATAAGTATCCTTTCTTATGACAGGTGGCTTTGCGTCAAATCCCAGGGGTAAGTCAGGCATATATGTAGAGTTAGGGTTCGGAGGATCCACGTTAGAATTAAATTTAGTACGTGTGAACCGTTACCCCCTGGAATTCAATACAAGGTTGCATGTAGTATGTGGGTTACGTATTGCCATGGGGATGGATTCTCTAGTATCCACCCCGCTCGCTCTCTCTTCATTTTTACGTACACCAGTCAAATCTCCTTGAAAGCCAAAACTTCGTAAGGAAGGTAGGCTGAGTGGCCGACTTGATGGCACTTCGGCATATATTACTTGTCTAACAGATGTAGAATTTTTATTCCTCTATGCCAAACTTCAGCAAATGAAATGGCTCTCATGTAGATGAGATGCGTGCATTTGTAAGTACAATACTTTGCCGGTCATACCGACGCTGGTAGGTTAAACCGAATGCATATTCCACAGTTTATTTGATATTAACAGGTATCGTGTGTTCACGTGGGTCTGAATGCATTCATATTTAAGCCGAAGTGTGTGTTCCGGTAATATAAGGTGGTTAAAGTGTCTTAACTTCGTCATTTTTTGAAGATGGCCATAGATGCACGCATGGGCCGAATAGATGCATGCGATTGCTGAATGCTCTATGACAGAGTCGGCAGGGGTGGCAAAATTCATGGGTGTATTTTGAGGCTTTGAACGCTGGCCTGCTGATCGCAGTGTGATGGATTTTAAAGGGACTTACTAGGCCGGTGTATGATGAGAGAGTGCATTCACAATGGGAAAAGGTTGGCAATGCGTCTAACTTACTGCTGTTAGTGATGCTGTTAGTGGTAGTTGTAGGCTGCACGGGAGGATTGATGGAATTATTTACGTCAAAAGTGCTGCTTTGTCGTGCTAATGGTTTGCGTCGTGGGCGTTAGGCTGCGCGGTTTGGAATGACCATGGAACTGAAGATGTTTGCAGAGTCGGAAAGCTAACCTGGAAGTTCATTCGTCGTATGGTGCGCTGGTACATACTGGCTGTTTGCACCCGTCAGTCCGTGACATTCGAGAGTTGCGAAAGTTGCCTTCTTTGCTTTCGCAATGTGAATGTGATAGGTTCCATAGATTACTGTAGCAGTTTTTCCGCTGTGAGCGAGGTTTTCCTGATTGATCGTTGGGCAGTTGCTTGAAGTTGCAGTCGGCTACGTATGCAGCTCTTTTTAATCTTCTTCAGCCTCCGCTGCACTGGACTTTAGCATCGGAATAACATCACTTTATTGATCTCTGTGTCAGTGGTGGCATAGGCCATGTGTATTATTTCTCGGAACTCAAACGCTGTTTTCCATAAACAAACCAAACTTGGTTCACCTGATGTATTTGTGCAAGAATCTCTAAAGCATTGATGTGGACTCCGTCCCGTAGTCATCCTCCACTTGATTTCAACAGGTGCATTCACTGAATAGGGCGTGCATATCCTCATTGAACTTGTGCTATACGGGATCGAAAATTGACTAGTAAAGGAATAGACCCTGCGCTGACAGCCTTGGTAAATTTATTCACGCAGAGGATCAACGTTAGGACCACGAAACAATAATTTATCCCCTGCGACAGGTAGGGAAGCCGTTGCTCTTGACTAGAAAGGCAACTATGGTATCTGCGCCCTCTGCCTTTAGACATCCGGTGCAGAAGAATGTGCGCACGTTATTCAGGTTCCCCAGGTGCACTGGTTTGAGATACAGTCTCAATGAGATCCGCCGTGTCCAGTCCATAGCGAACCGGAAACCAAAACAACTGGAACTCACATCCTTTTTGGTCAAGTAGCCATTCTCCAAATCGGTACATACATTCAGGCCACCAGACGGATCAGTTTTTTTCGGGTAGATTGTGGGGAAGCACGTGGGTGGTGGCAGTGGGTTGTTGTTTATAAACAATTTCGATCATGATTTTGAGTCCATAAATCATAACCAGCATTAATTTAGAATAACTTTTATGGACTCTTTCTCGGCAAGGGCTGCATGTAATGCTACACCCACTTGGGGCCATTTAGATATCTAAGGCGGCCCCTGAATTACATAAAAGGTCATGACGCTTGTATAGTGGAAGAGGACCCGATATGTCCTAGACCATGTAGAAGGCCAGTTTCACTCACTCTGTAGGGCATTATGCGGTAGAAGGGAGGTTTGGACGGAGGAACTGGTACACCGGGTATTTTCAATTTCTTCAACTGACCGGTTGAAACGGTTACCAGTGTATGGCCGCTGAGCAAAGTCCCAATTCAGAACAGCACAGTTGAGAGCCGAGTGCCACTTAAGGACCGTGTCCAGCTATGACCGCGTACACTACGCTCCTGGAAGGATCTCTCGTTCTTAACAGTGTACCGTCTACCCAAATACCCCCTGAGCCCCTTTAGGTGAAATAGTCTCATGCATAAGGATTATTCATCCTGTCAGACTGAATTTCGTCTATCCTACCCAATAAGAAGCCAATATGTGAGAACTCCGAATTTTCTTTGCATAACGGAGACCAAAAATGGATCGAAAAATGCAAAGTACACTTGACTTTTGCGTAAAATCAACTACACTAGCATCGAGTGAAGATGGCACAATCGGACAAACAACTCCAAGTCCCTGATTTACAGAGCTATAAGTGTAAATGAGTACGTTTGTTATGAAATCGGCTTTTGTTAAGGAGATAGGCAAGCAGTTTGCGGACTTCGTCACCAGTTTAGAGGCTGCTACAAATTCTCCCTAATGTTGCATCGAAAAAGATGGGATTTAAACTTCAATTCAGGCTCGCGAACACTGAGTCACGCGCCTAAGGGAGTACCCGATACTGTTAATGAAGCAACTATGTTCACTTTGAAATATTCCATCTAGGGAGACTATCGTACTTCAATTTGAGAAAAAAGTCAGATTATCCTCTGCGTGCACAATCAGTGATATTAACAGCGATTGCGATAGATAAACTCGTATCACCCTTCAAAAAACGCTTTTACAGAGAGCAGGGGAGTAGCCATCAATCTCGAAGGAATTATTTACCAGGTAGTCTTGCCAACTGGTCATGAATGCGTTAGGAAAAGTATACTGCGTTCCTTCGCATTACTTGAGCACAACAAAATCGTTTATAGAAAAGATGCCGTCATGAAGCAGGTATAGTTTAATGCATAGGTAGAGGCTGCATCACTGTGAACAAAACATTCCTATGCATAACGAATGTGCTGAACGTTTATTGGCATTAAACTGAAATTATCGCACAGTAAAATCATTCAATTTTTACGAACGCCTGCCTCTCAAAAGCATTGATTAATTGCATGTGCTCTCAAAATTGGGCGTGTAATGACCATTAACCTTAGTTTACACCAACGGAATGTTTCTTACACAAGACGGCCATTTCACTGCTTAACTCACCATAGCGTGAACATGCGGTCTATGCCATTAGGGACCACTTGAGTTGTGTGCATTACTTCCTTAGGCATGGCAGTCGCAGACTTTGACCGTTTGTCAACATGACCATGTTTTTGTAACGAGACGCTGCCTCTGGAAGTTGCCTTACTCTTAAAAAAATTTACATTGCATGAAACGCTAAATTTCGAAGAAAATAATGATTTTTACCAGCTAAAGTAAGGGGAGTATCCTGGTTGATAATCAAATAAATGAAAGGAAAACATAGAAACAACATAAGAAGGTAACTGCGTTGCAGGCGGTTGGGTCCGGTGGTGCAGATACATTGAATAAAACTTCTAAGTCCTCTCCATTGCTCAGTTGATTGATTGAAAATTTAAGCTCTGCGAAAAATTCTCTTATTAAAATTGAAAAGTGAAGTCAGCAAACATAGGTTTACGGTAATTCTCATGTAATTTTACAGGCCCGATGTTGAATTACTGAAAACGTATGTTTGCCGACTTTACTTTTCAATGATTGACAATTGTTTCACTGAGCCTCTGTTAACTATATATAAAGCATGTTACTAGACTTGATGCACTGAGGCCTGATTAAAGACCTCAGCACCAAAAAGCAAAAAACAAGGTATTAATGATGTACAACTGGAAATTTACCAATTTTACAGCTAAAAGGTCAATAAGTAAATTAATAGTATGTTGTATTCATTAATGTTTTTCACTATTTTTTCGTTGTTTTCTTCTGCTCTGCTGTCAGTTATAGCACATCTTAATAATTGGCCTGCCATGAATTCGTCTTGTGATCCGTGGGTTTTCGATAAAATAACTTATTTCTTAGCTAATAAAAATAATGTACAAATCGAACAACGTCATGCTCTGGAGAACGGTCGTTCCATTATGTGGCAGTATAACTTTCGTGGAAGCTCTGTTGGCGGTCTTTGCGTTAGGAGGAATTTTGTGTGATGTTTGTCACCTTTACATCTGTTAGATCCCGAACTGTACAGAGTTCGACCGTCGTAGTCCGACGATGTCCACCTTATGCTGCATGGAAGGGTGGTGCGGGGAAGGTGACTTGGGCCTGATTTAGTTTAAAGTGATAGTTGACGTCCGCTACATCTACCGCAACATCTCCTCGTCCCCACCTGAGCCCGGGGCCATCACTGAGCCAAGAAGACTGGAGATGGGAGAGAGCGTAGGTGGCTGCCGCGGCCGGAGACGCCCCGTGGCGTACCACCACACCTGGCTCAGATCCCACGGAGTGGGAGTGCTATAAAGGCTACATTAAGAAGGAGCCATTACAGCCTGACTCTCAGTGCTCCAGTCGGTCACCCCACACAAAGCACACATTGGGTTGACCACGCGGTCCGAGTTATCCCGTCAGTTGGCAACCTTCCAAGCCACGGCTTTTAGCGCACCAGGATAGTTTCAAGTGCGTCAGATTGTTTATATGGCGCAAAATGCGCTGAGCTGTCGACCTCACTCTCTCCCTCACCCCACAAGCAGACCACCTTCCGAGCCAGTCAGTTGTTTGATGTTTTAGTGGGCTCATTGGCTGACGGGTCGGTGTACTCGTCTTTGCACGCCACAGCATGACCTGGCCTCCATAACGCACAGACCAGGATTAACTAAATCAGAGGATATGGAGGAGCCATCGCCGTCCTACTCCCAGTCCACTGGACAGCCACTGGACAGCCACTCGACACACACAGCACATACACTGAGCCGACGGCGTGGTCTGGTGGAAGCGTCAGATTGACAGCCTTTCAAGCCACGGTTTCTAGGACACCGTGATATTCTCAGGTGCATGATGATGGTGAGGGTGTTGTCTTTATATCGGTGTAGGTAGTGTGTGCTGATATGGCTTAGCCTTCGGTTATTTAACGTAAGTTGGCGTGGAGGCACATGAGTCCTAATAGGCCTATGCGGTATGTAAATGGGTGGTTGCAGTGAGGGCAGTGGAGGTGCGCGCCTCGACTGTACATGAGAGCCCCGGTCAGCCTCCATGCAGGTGACCGACCAGACCGATGCGTGAGTAAATATAAGTTTGTTTAGGTTTTTCGCCAGCATATGAGAGAAAATGAGAAATGTTGCGTTGATTAATACGATGACTGTATTCTTAGAATATTTGGTTTATTTTAGAGATTCCCTTATAATTTTCTCCGTTATCCGGAGGGTACTTAAGAGACAGTGAGTATGACCTGTGCGACTTCATTAACAGCTGAGAGGGAAGCTCCACTTATAAATCAAAATATTTTTAAAAATCTCAACAAACCAACAGGCCGATTAACTGACTAACTGCACTTTACGCACAGATATCTGGGAACCTTTACAGAGAAGAGCAGGCACAGTACGGGTGAAAGAACAACCTGATACGCGTTATGGCCCCTCGTTTATTAAGGGAACCTATGAGGTCTTCCCTGGATTACCGCAGTCCACTTGAAAGTCCCAACAACGGGCTGCAAGGTAGATTCGCTGGAGCAACACGGGGTCAAATCAGGGCATGGCAGGCGGTATTTTGGATGCGTAAAAATACCAAATGCCACATGCAGACGTGTGTAGTGGCACGCCTAGGTGCAGGCTCAGACCGTGCCAGTCATCATCACCCGATCTCACCTTCCCCCGTCCCTGTCTTCTTGACTCTATCTCGACCGGTAGTCCAGGTGCGGGAAGAGAGAGTGTAGTAGATGATTCGCGGGACGTCTCGCACGCGTAGGTCCCTGCGCCTACCTCGTTGTAGGGTGCACGGTGGATATCATCGGAATCGACGGTCGAGCTGTCGCAAGCACCCTGCTACGTTTCATTAGAATTCGATGCAAACAAAAGAGCTACTGTCGAATGCTGACATTTAAAACACTCGTATAATAAAATATTTTACGCGGTGAAGACAGCTATATAGCGGACGTCACACAAAAATGTTGGACTTATTTATACAAACTTCAGCTCTCAAACAGAAACCGGACTCGAACTTCCTATTCGTAAGACGTACCGCCGAGACTAGTCCTAACATCAACTTTCGAGAAGTACCCATTCTTGGCTGGAACTGTTTGAATTCCGAACCACTCTCTCTCTCTCTCTCTCTCTCTCTCTCTCTCTCTCTTTGAAAATGCAGCTTTTGCATGTTAGTCTGAATAACGAGCAAGGTAACTTTAAAATGTCCTTCCAGGTTTCCCGTCCCTAACTAAAAACACAGGCAAGATAAGAAGAGCCACGGAGGGTCTAGCGAAAGAAAGACCTAGTTAGACCAGAAGAAACGTTCCAGGAGCGGTAAGGTCACCACACAGACCCCTGCGCCGTCTCTTCACATAAGCCTTCTAATACGACTCTCATCGGGCTAGCTATAGTCTTTTGGGTCTATATTCCGATGATCGTGTTGTCCAAAATGTTAACAGGTTTTTAAATCGCACTTTTTTAAGCAAACTAAAATCGCAATTTGTTATGATAAAAATAGTCTGCTTGACTATCTCAATTGTAAATGCTACATCATAATTTAAATATTTCCAGCAAAATCATAATTTTATGCCTTTTAACATTTTCTATTAATCAGGTCATCCGAAAATTACGAAAAGTCCTCATGACTGTCTATTCCAAGATACACGTACAACTTTCTCGGACCAAACACCCTAAATAGTGTAGGCGGCTCAAAGTAAAACTTCGTAAAGATTTGCTACTGAATGTCGGAAAACGTGCAACTAAAAATATAATAAGTGCCATTACATTAGACTATGCATTAAATCTTTCGAACATTAGAGGCAAAGTATTTCTGTCGAGGGTCCTAGTCAAAGTCCAAAACGTTTTCCCTATTTTCTCACATTTATGTTTATTTTCATAATCGGTTATTGGCATGCGTTCTTGACAATCTTTTGAGTTTCATTACCCCATAACCGAAACTTATTATTTCGCTTTCATCCAACTCACTTTCGAAAACGATACTAATCCGACAACTATAGAGGATAACCGATGCAACAGCATATGGTCTTCAATGATCCCGAAATGTTTTTAACACCATCTGGTGGTAGGCTTTTCAGCATTCACAGAATTCTACGCTACGCTTTCTCGTCATTATTTTTCGCATTTTGTCCATTTCCTGCCGCCTTTATCGCAGTTCTTCCTCAGTAAGTTACATTTTGCATGTATGTGATTTTTGTCTTCTATTGCTCTTTCATTTCGCATCTTCTATCTGCAACCCATCATCCTTTTTTATCAGGACATCTCCACACCCTTCTGCTGCTTTCAGTTAGTCCCATCCCATCATCTCTTTCCAAGTCCGTTTTGATTAGCCTTCAGTGATTGTTTTGGGTTGACACCCTTGCAGGAATGACGCTAAAAGCGTTTATTGGCTGCATTACTTCTGCTCCAACATCTGCAAACTGTCCCACTTCATATTGAGATACTTGGTAGCTATTTTTTAACATATGAAGTAACAAAATATTTACGTGGAACCAAGATAGAAATGACGTGGACAGTTTTAGTGAAGTAACCTGATAAATTAACATTCCAATATATGTTTTAATGCAAATGGCAATATGCTTGTAGGTTTATATTCTGCTTAAAAAGAATTTCCTCATGACTACCTCAGATGACGAGCTTCGTTTAAGAGAGTCCGAAGCGAGTAATTTTAATAAAAGTGACCTTGAAACGCTGTAGGAGCTGGCCTATAGCAAAAGTATCCACCTTAGAACTCGCCAAGGGTGATTTCTTCTACAGGACTGGGAAAGAAAGGTAACTGTAACTTCCTGTAAAATTGACAGTATGTCTTCCGGTTCCAATTGAAAGTATCTCCCCAATGTTGTCAACGTCTTTCCATACCTACAGCATTTAGGTCTCTCGCCTGATCTGACTTGAATGAGATCTTCAAGATGTAGTTACAGCGCTGGTTATTTCCTCTGGCCTGGGCGTGCCCACAACAGCGTCAGTGTCCAAGTCCTATTGGCGGTGTACTCGGCCAGTCTATCGAAGTAAAGCTGCTTCCGCCTGGGCTAGATAATGAGTGTGCTGGGTGTTCGGGCTCGTTCAGTAACATGAATTTTCATTAATGACAGGGAATAATCAAGTTCTGTTGTTCATATGAATAAGGAAGAAGCGAACAGTTGGGTGCCGAAACTGTTCATATTTTATGCTTCCAAAATCACACGAGAGTCCATCGTCAGAGGTGACAGAAGTAGGAGAAAACATCACGCATACATGAGTCAATCGCCAAGCAGGGGCCAGCACTACAGGTCTGGCAGTGACGGCGCAGGGCTCTGAATAATAGAGCCTGATCAATATATCGATTGATTGCGTTAACATCAAAGACCCAGGCTTCAAAAAACCCTCGGCTGATCTTGTATTCAACATGGACAATTTTCAGCATACTCTGAAGACGGATGTCTTATCTGCTTTTGATGAACTCTCTATGTGAAAGGAAGAGGTATAGCTCGCCGGGACGATAATTTTCTCTTTGTAAAGATTCAGTCGTACACTCGAGCTATCTCCTAAAGCAGTAACAGATAATGGTAACGATTTTACAGGCCAAAATTTACTACGCTTAGTAGCCCTGCATTTATCGCAGCTTCTCGTACGTGGTACGATAATGACTTCATTCCCGTCAATTGTCAGCTAATTGCCACTAATGGCTATTCTTATTTGATACTAAAATTTGTCGGCCATTCGACTCACAGATCTCGTCAGTGAAAGAAGTGTTAAGCTGCGCGCTTCCATGTGATGAATAACTTGGCCTGGATAAGTTCTGGGGACTGAATATGAAGGAGGGAGATCACCATGATTAATGACAGACTGTGGGCTGGGGAGCCGTGAGTCAAGCTGCTCCTGAATCGTGTGTTTGCCACGTTGCAATTGCAGATTTTTTAAATATCGCAACATTGTTTAGAACAGGCAAACCAATGTGTGAGATGCCCCCTATTTGAAGGTTTCTTTCAAACCAGGCTTTGTTATTGTGGTTTAACCCCTGACCATTCGTGATATTCATGTCCGGAAAGGATGGCTATTCAAACCCAGCAATGGTCATCAACTGAGGTGCTTTAATAAGGTCTTTTAGCTCGAATTAACTTGACTGACTAACAAAAAAATAAAATAAAATATTTAGTCCAACTCCACGGGCTCAGCCATTTCTTTATCAGTGGGACTGTACCACCTTAACTAAGATGCAGGGCAGTTCCGGCAGATTGCGGTTGGCCAGCCTTAAATAATTTCTTGCAGTAAGCTAAACGAGTGAAATTGTTGATTTAACCTGTTCTTAAACACGATCTGGGTTGTGTATCTACGTTAACATCTATCCTATTTGACGATGTCAATAAGCAGCGAAGATGTACTCTGATATGTTTTGTCCTTGCATGTCATGTAGAGTTGGCGTTCCTCGGAGATCAATCGACAGATTGTGTTTTGGCTGTCATTAAATTTATATAAGTTTTTTTGACTTTACCCACACCGTTATGGATGATAGTGAATGATTTCATAAAATTGCCTTGAAAGGTTTCCTCTTACCGTGTTGTATGTGATTAACTTGGTGTCCGTAGTGTATGGGAGTTCCTGCAAGCGTTGTACAGATTACAAACCTGATTGAAAGTTATTCATTTGAGACCCTCATGACAGTCTAGAATGCAGGATCGTTTTCAAGTCAATAGTCGGTTAGGTGTTCTGCATCCCGTTCTGTCTGTCATGAGCACGTGAAGAGTCGACTGGTGCCTGGGAACAGGCAGATTGAATGAGATCCACCCGGGGTCTCAACCCCACGACCCTTCAGCACATTTCTCATTATAATAAATTTTAAGCTCTCGAGTATATCACAGTGCGCTTAAAGCCGTGGCTTCGAAGGCTACCGACGGTCGACTCAAAGTTGACCTCGCAGCCAACCCAGTGTGTGTTTTTACGGAGCAGTTGACCAAAGGGCTAAGACTCAGGCTCAATGGCTCCTTCTATGGGTGGCTTTTATCTCACTACAAACAAACCAACGTGCACTACTTTATCAATGTGCGCCTAAATCCATGACGAGATAATTAGATCCTCTTCCTCTCAGGATGTCACTATGAAACGCGCGCATGTCACCGTCCATGCGCCCACCTTGCTGTGAAGTATATGGTGGATAGCGTGAGTACTAACGGTCCAAGTCTCGTCGCGAGCACGCCATAGAGATCTTAGTTCATCACGTGTACCTAGGCTAGGAGTGACAATTCACGCATTCTAGGTGGTATCAGCGTAGTATTCAAACAACGGAGAAGGTAAATGCCAGTGTTGATAACGAGAAGGTTATATTTAATGTAGAGTCCAAGCCAATGGAGTCCACTGATGGCATGGTACCCTATGTCATATCAACAGAAAACACCTTAAGTGAGGACGAAGAAGAATGCACCGAAATCACAAAGACAATTTGTTTGTTCGTCTTCGGTGGGGACACTAGGAGGACGTACATGTCTTTGTAGATCTTGCTATTCACTGTAGCACATGAGGTTCAATAACGATCGCGAATTGCTTTGAAGCGAGAGAGAGTCCTTGACTTCTAAGGAAATAACGGGCAACTTTCGGACGATGTCACTTCCTAGACCGAAGGACGCACAATCTTCATGGCGTTCACCAACCCAATTCAGCTGTTCCTGTCCCAGCACTTAGTTGTCAATAATCATCCTGCAGCATATCCCTTCTCCGGAGAACAAATTGTGAACCTCCTGGCTTGTTCCTCGTTGGATTATCGAAGAGATTGCTGCCACTGCACGTCATCCGAGCGAGTGCATTCTCTACAGCGGGGCAACTAGGGGGATGGACATTAGGTTGTACGGTTATACGGTGTTTGGAATGTGGGCTTCACGTTCATGAGCATAATTAGCAACGTTTTCCAGACGCGATTTCTAGCCCTCAGCCCTACGAGGGAATCAGCATTGAATAGGTCTGACTAGACATTCCTGTTAGCCGTCAAATTTCCCAATGAGTCACAATCCTTTTACAGTGAGAACACAGCACAATGTACCATATGCCGCCTAAGTAACTGCATTTCCTCGCATGAAATGGGATGAAGGGAGTGATCGGTGACTTGTCACAGGAGCTCAGACCAAGATTTTCACAATAAGGTTACTAACCGCTGCACGTACCAAACATCAAGCCTGAAGCTGAGCACTGCAAAACAAAACAAGTCATCTATTCTACTCCGTATTAGCCTGGCAGTTGAAGCGGCTGTCATGTTGTGGTCGTTGCACAGGGTGTAGCCTCGCAAAGCCATAAGTGACCGCTGGATGCCCAGTGGAAGTGAAGGTTAATAAATACCATATGCATCGAAACGACTGTTCGACCATCATAGTCCGACGATATCTACCGTATGTTTAACAGAAAGGTGTTGCAGTGACAGTGACTTGCGCCTGAATTAGTTTTAAATGATAGTAGTCTTGCGATGCAGCTACCGCACTCTCTCCTCCCCACCTGAGTCCGGTGTCATGACAAAGACAAGAAGACAAGAGGCTGGAGAGGGCGCAGGTTGCTGGCCCGATCGGAGCTGCCCCTAAGCGTGACACCACATCTGATGCATCGAAACACACACATGACAGTTCGACCGTCGTAGTCCGACGATGTCCACGTATGCTCCACGGAAGGGTGATGCAGGGACAGTGACTTGCGCGTGATTTATTTTAAAGTAATAGTGGGCTAGCGCTGCATCTACCACACTCTCTCCTCCCCTACCTGAGCCCGGTGTCATGACAAAGTCAAAAAGACTGGAGATGGGAGAAGGCGCAGGTGGCTGGCGTGGCCGGAGCGACCCCCAGGCGTACCACCACACCTGGTTCGGATCCCACTGAGTGGGAGTGCAATAAGGGCCACATTAAGAAGGAGCAATTGCAGCCTGACTCTCAGTCCACCAGTCAGCCACTCCACACAAAATACACATTGGGTTGACCACGTGGTCCGAGTTATCCCGTGAGTTGGCAAACTTCCTAGCCACGGCGTTTAGTGCATCGTGATAGTATCAAGCGTGTGAGATTGTTTATAGTGAGGAAAATGTAGAGCCATCGACCTCACTCTCCCCCCACCCCCACAATCAGACCAATCTCCGAGCCGGTCAGTTGTCTGATGCGGAAGTGGGCGCAGCCGCTGGTGACCTCGTCTACGTGTACTACGTGCACGACCTGGACCCCCAAACACAAGCACCAGGATTTCAAACAACAGGGGGTTTAACGGCTCACATCACGCATGTGTGAGATAGCCAGAGGTCTACCTGGAAACCCACAATGTGCGCGCGAGTTTGACCGAGTTGTCGATAGGTGAGAAATAGGAAAATGAGTGTAAATATGGTCCGAACAATCTGCAGACAAAGTCGCAAATTATTTCTCGTTAGGCGAAGAGCTAGCAGTGAACTAGGAAAGAAATGGTAGTGTTAAAGGTGATTTGCTTTACATAAGGTAATATTTGACTAGGAACCGAAGGCCGTGTTTTCTCCGATGCATGCTACCTTATACCTTGCACCAAAACCTTGAATAGCCATTAACTTTCCACCGTACACACTCGAGCCATCTGGTTAAATTTTAACATTGGATGAATCGGCTAAGAAATCAGTGTTGTAGACGTTTAGGTCCTGCTGAAATGACCTGCTGATGCTCGTTCAATTAGTATCCCTCCTAACCAAGTGCACTATGAGTGATATCACAAAACACGTCCTCGATGTTGCTGTTGACCAAAGTAACGATTCGTAAATCTTGCGGAAATCTATACACGGTGCGGAGTAGTCATTTGATGTTCAGCTTTCGTTGTATGTGCTGAGTCCGCTCCTTCGTGAATTATTAAAGCTCCGTCTTTTTGCACTTATTGGGTGATTGGAGTAGAATTCCAACTATCATCCTCAACCTGTCAGGTTATGCTTATAAAGGCAGTAAAAGGGTTACTTAGGCAGCCAAAAACGTCCTCAAGAAGAATGTCCGGTACTTGTAATAACTGCAAGGCATGCGAATGAAGTTCTGTACTTAGTAAGATACCTTAATAAAGAGGCAAACAGTGAAATCTAAAGGTATTCATGTTGACTTTTCGTACAACTACCTCTGTAGCCGAAATACAGTATTATAAATGGACATCCTTTTCCTCTAAAATGTCTCTTCAGATAATCTTTTCGTTTAGTCTCGCTGTCAACAGTGATTACGATTACATTAAAATTGAAACAGGTGGGACAATTTCATGATGGTTGATTGGCTATTAGTAACGTAGATCCACGTAGATACCAAAACGGACGCGCTAAGCGAAGTATGCTTACGTATATGCAACAATTTTGGTTCAAATCATTTTAAAAGATTTTCTGATTTTTCAAAAGCTTGCCGCATATATTGGTGTCCATGAATACTCTTTTACATATATTGCTGGTCACAAATTAACTGGAAAACAATGAACGCTTTTAGGTCACTCTAAAACCTCTGGAAAGTACACTGAAGTTGGTACGACATGCAATTTCAAATTAAGAAAACCTATGTCAACGCAAGTAATGCGAGCTCTTCAAAGAATGCATACGTACACCGTAAGAATGTACTAAAGCGTTGGAGTTGATAGTTATTTGCCATATAACAATACAAATCTTCACAGGTTTTTAACTGAACGATAATATGTAATTTCCAACATCGAGAACAGCATTTTTAACGAAAGGTGCGTACGGTATGAAAAGAATGGCGCGGTTTGGCAGCATTCCAGCTGAATGTCTCATGGAAGACCTTTTCGATCTTTGGTGCCTAAATTCTTGAAGGGCGAAATAATAGCAAATAAGGGATTCATTTTTTACTTGACTACTCTATCGCAATTCAAATCTTGCAGTGTAATCCCTCTTCTAGATATAATAACCTTATTGTAAGAATTAAGTTTCTATTTAGCTTCGCACATTTGGAAAACAAGGGCATGCAACTGAGTTATCTAAGAGCACAGAATTTGCTGAGACGTAACGCGGCCAGAAGTGGCTCATTCTATGCGTTGGTCGTGCTGTGGATAGTTTATCTGCATGTGTGTTTACTGTATGGGTGCTTGGCGTAAGTGGATGGAACCTAAGGTTCCATCGTGTGAAATTTTAGACAACAGAAGGCATTACGGATTACTTCCTTTTCAGTCGGTGGAAATGCTCGGACAGAACACTGGTGCGTAAGATTGGACAGCGAGGGTGATGCCGAGCTCATGCGTTTAGGCACACAGGTAAAGCTTTTAACTAACCAGAACTGCATTTGGGGAGACAACAAAAGCAAAGGAAGCATGTAGGAATTAAGAAAAAAACAAGATCAACAGGGTAGAAACAAACAGCAAAACTGAAAGTTAAATCCTATATGCTCTTTTTGTAGTCTCATATAAGAGGAATTCAGTGTGAAGTAACCGGAAAGGATTTAGTCGTGGATGCGCACATGATTTCTGAGTTACTCAATGGTGAGGGGAGAATTCGTCCTCAAACCACTTGTATTGGAGATGATATGGGAGGCACTATCACGGGGGACGCGCCAAGCCCAGTTATCCTCTTTAAAGTAGTATTCGAAGGGAGCTATCAAAGAAAATTTAATCACATGGCCGAATAAATTACTCATTTGGGCTTGAGCACTCGCACCATGGTCGATACTCCGAGGTTAAGTAGGCAGCAGTTAAAAAAGCTCAGTTGGATTTTTAGGCTTATCAACGGCTGGTGTAGCTATGCGAAATTGCCATTACAGAGCTTGTTATGTAGATGACACATAAATGTGTCAATCAGTGAATTCCTATCTGAATTCCAGGTTTCTACATAATTGCTGACTTCAGGACAAATTTATACCATGCCCTGGGCGTGATTGGTCATGTTGGACAACCGGCCCCATATCTGCACTGCCACTTTGCCTCCCCCCACAGTCGGGATTCTGAGTTTCGTCTTGCGCGACGAAATTAGTAATCGGATCGATTGTTCAACCATTGCGGGCGATTACGTCCACAGTTTATTTTGATTCATGGTGCGCGCAGGACGGTGACTTGCGAATGAATAAGTTTATAATGAAAGCAAACTTTCGCAGCATCTGATCTCACATTTTCACCCCTCACCCTCTATTTTCGGCTCTATCCTATGAAGCGAGGGAATCTAATAGGCAAAGACAGCTTGCTGGACATCTTTTTTTCGTCAGTTCAGACTCTGTTCGCCTTGTATCTTCGGCCATGGTTACCCGTAAATGGAAGCATTCCAGTTTCCTGACTGACCGTTTGACATTTTCTATGTTAAATGGTTCAACAATTTAGAGCTTAGAAGAGAATTTTAGGCATTTTTAAAAGGCAATGCTATTTTCCGCCTTTACCAAAAATGAAAAGTCGTTTGGAATGAGCGTGTTATACAGACGGTCCTATGGTCGAACAGCGTACTTGAAATTTATTTCTGGAAACATCCAAATGAAAAATTAAGTATGCACGATATTTTACTAAACAGTTCAATAAAGTTTTTGCTGTTATGGAGCTCTTTTTTTCACATCGAATATGGATCACCCATAAAGTAAAATTGCGTGGATTCATACATGCACAAGGGGACGCAATTACTTCAGTCATCCACCTACAGTCATATTGATACTGTCTTCTACACTCACTTGAATCTGATCTTTTATCCGTATATGCCACCAGCGTACGTTCTGTGAGTCCGAAGTCTAAAATGTGGGCCTTTTAAATAAATCCACTACATTACTTTATGTTGAGTAGGATTTGCTATGAGGTTTCGGTTTGTTGACAGAGTTACTAAAAACACTGAGCAGAATACTACCAATATGTTTTTCTGTATCACTTTCTAAAAATGTTCGTTTAATCCTTCTCGGTATATAATTGCTACAAACTTCCTTTAACAAATATAACCAGGAAACAAACCTATATAATTTCTCAATTCGAAACGAATCGTCATTAATTATAACGTTAACCCTGAACAAAGGTGGATGCCAACACCTCAAAGTGCATTTTACTCCGCGCAGTGCGAGACTTTCATCAGATTACCTCACGTGCAAATCTGTAAAAAATACTTTTAATCGCCAATCATTTGACAGAAAATTGGAGCACACTATTCCAATTAGTAAGGCTTGCGCATGCAAATAATTCTGTATTTCAACTGCCTTCTACAATGTATCAGTCGGGCAGTTAAATCGGTCAGAGCAGAAATCGCACATGAACCTAATGCAGTCAAGAAAATGCACACCTTTGTGTTCTCCTGCGACAGTAAATGTGTGATTTTCGTCTTGGGTCACAGTATAAAAGCGTCGAAGTAGAACGTGAGTCTCATCTGCACACCCTTGAATAGCACCTCAAGACTGAATAGATTGTATAAGCGTATTGTAATACTTCCGCGCGGATCTCAAATGAAGATGGTGTAACCACGTGTCGTTGAAAATGGTTGGTGCATTTTTCGCTCTACTGCCCACTCTCCTTCCGCACCACGTCGCAATTCGTATCGCCCATTCTAAGCCGCTGTCTCCCATGGTCTTTTCCTGCTGGTGCCCACAGCGCTGTATTACCCACATGTTGGTTAACAGGCAGTTTGGTGTCACCATCACACCCAACTGCATCACCCCCTGCTGCACCTCCCGTTTCCCCTTGTAACATTTATCGTTTTGCGGTATATCAAACCTATCTTTACTAGATATATATTTTCTACCCAGTTAACTCTTTATTATTCGATGGTTAGATAAGAGAAGTGATGTGACGAACAATATTATTCAGTTTGTGCTATGTCAGGAGTAATTTACAGCGCGTTACGTCCCTGAGGGTGGGCTACCCTCAAAGTCTTCGGCCACTACATCATGGATTGCTGCCTCCGAATTTATGCCCAAACTTCGCACGATCAAATGGTGCTCACGCATTCGCGTTTTCAGCACCCAGCAGTTGAGTTGAAAGTGCTTGACAACGGCCGAGGTCTCCTGTTTAGGGATAAATTTTAGGACGGAATATTAAGTTAGGCCAATTAGTTACTCCTGTTCCGATTGGTGCGAGCAATTCAGCCATGTATTCGAAGACTTCCTCCTTGTGTGTAGAATGTTACATCATGGTTTCAGCTGATTACTATCTTCATTCCGCTTCATTTTTGACACTCGAATCCTCTAAACGAGTGTTCTCTGAGAGCCTTTGCATCTGAAAATTTCCGGGATAAGCTTCATCTAGTCTGCCGGTTGGTGATGAATGCACCAAACTGCAAGCAAACCCCTCACGCTGAAAGCCCATATTCTGTTAAAATAAAGTATGAATCTGAAATTTTCAACGTGTGCATGACAAAAGGAAGCCTACAGGCAATTTCTTGTCTCATGAAATGTCGAAGGAAATTCTGAACTGAGTTTCCGATTTGAACAAATGACATAAGTTGAGATGTAGTATTGATTGCCCTGCAGACTCATCCCATGGTTTTTCATTTACGTCAGGATGCCGGCATTGAAACGAATTTTTTTGCACCGCCTAAAAAGTATTCTGTGTAAAAAGGGCTTTGTATGTAGTATGAATTTTTCTCCTTCATTTTCAATGCTTGTATAAATTCAAGCGCATTTTATAGATTAATAAACAAAAAATATTCTTTGTTGAACTATCCTGGGATTAGGCTACAAGATAATTAATATTACAACCATACCTAAGCCATTTGTTCAGATCGAAAACACGTTTCAAAATTCCGATTGACATTTTGTGACACAGGAAATCGGCTGTATGATGGACCACAATCGAATGCCGTAAACAAACCTAGGACCAGCAAAGCCACTCGCATTTTCCTAAATAAGCAGGGATATCAATGCTTATATGCTGTAAGTCAGACTGTGAGTATAAGCCAACGGACGATTTCAGTGGGACCGCAAGTATATGGGCATCTTATCGCTTAACTAAGACCTTTACTTGTCTGTCGTTTTGAAGGTCGCACGATTGGAACCTTCCGTTAGTCAGATCAGCAGACGACAGTCGGGTAACTGCTATACAACCAACTTCAATTCTAACAAAATCAGCATTGGGGTTTTTGACGGAATAGGTAAATAAAACTTGCATGGAAAAGGGTGCGCATTCAGCATTGCGTACTGAAGGCGAAGGTCATTTGAATGACGTTATTCTGCCAATACATAAAAACTTTGCGACGTGTGATTAGGTACTTCAGGAGTTGTCCTGAAATGTAAAATATTTTTTTCCAATTCTGGCTTTCGACGGCTGATCATTTGCATTTTAGGAGAATGGTTTAAAAAACTTGGGTGGCACTCAGTGGCTTACGTCTGCGTGTTTAACTAACCTCCCAGGTTTTCCTCTTTGGACCCGAAAGATCATCTTTTCGGTGACCAGCTTACTCGCCAAATATGGCTCTCATCGCACACGTTCAAAATTTTACTTGTTGATTCCATTGTTCTGCCAGACAAATATGCCTAAAAGGAGCATTTGACGTAGGTTTGATAACGCAAAATTGAAAGTTCTCAAATTTCATTGACTGGCTGATGTATGTAAAACTCATTTGGCTACTTAGCTATATTTGCCCGTAAGGAAAGTTACAAATGTAATTAAGGGCACCATGCGGCGAATCCCCAGCGTCCATAATGTCAGGTTTAATCTCCAGAAACAGAGTGAATAAAATGCATAAGATTAACACAGCGTAAATAAGGAATTTTTATTAAAATAGATTTGGAATTGGACAATTTTTATGCAAGGAAGTGATCGAGATAGTAATACTTCAGCGGTTAAAAGTTTAATTATTAAGGTTTTGGCTACAAACCTGCTTAAAATTCCAAAAGTAAGCCCTACTGTGTACGTTTTTGCAGGTAAAAATGCAAAACTGTCAGAAGTTTCCTGTATATATATTTTATACTCAACACTATGAAATAGTTATAATCTTATTATACTGGTCTGTTTTGTCCATTCGTTTGGTGGGGGAATTGCAATACAAGTATCAGTTGAAAATACAGTCTCTCTTATGAGAGATTGGATTTTTTCCATCAAGTCAGGGAGACATAATCCGTCACGTTCACACCATTCGCTCCAGATAATTTAGAAGTTGAAAAATGCAAAATAGAATATAATCGAGCAATTTAAATAAATATCCGTTTTATTATAATGGTATTTATGAAACGTTTCCGAGCTCTTAGATAACAAACACCTGAAGAATCACTTTGAATAGTGTGTACACACTAAGGATTACACAATAGTTCAACCGCTGTAGCCCGACCATGTCCACCATATGCTCCACAAGATGGTGGTGCAACGACGGTGACTTGCGCGTGGATTAGTTTGAAAGTGATAGTAGATTTGCGCTGCAGCTACCGCAACCTCTCCTCCTCCGCCACCTGAGCCTGGTGTCATGACAGAGTCACGAAGAGCGGAGGTGGGAGAGGGTAACCGAAACATCTAATGTAAGTTCACATCGTAGGAGGTTTTATTATTCTAGTTGGAAAACTAAAATGACAACGATACGGAGAGTTGTATACATGGTGTGCTGTAATGAGCAGCTACGTCAGTTTTTATTTTGGACAGATTTTGCATAGAAACGTTAACTGTCGCGTACTGCATTTAAAAATGAAACTCAGAAGGACCTTGTGGCATAGATATGGTCGAGACGGTAGTAAACTAAGCAGTATGGGAGAAGCTGGAATGTTTTTCTAATTTCCTTAGAAACGTCTGTAGTTTACAGGCCATAAGTAAGTTTGCAAGCAATTATGTGCCTTTGAATCATATACCGAGGGACTAAGGCGGTTTGCCAACCACTCAGTAAGAAAACGCACTAGATACTCACCAAAGCAATAAACCAGAGTGAACTGGTCATAAATAATTAAAATGAGAGCACACACCCAATGAACGTACATAAAACGAGGTTATGCTTCCTCGCATAGATATAGATTGTCTCGTGGCAATTGAGTATCTGTTAATGTTTTTTCATTATTTATTCATAGATTTATATACGGAATATGTTGCTTTAGAAATGACAACGAGGAATATTAACATGTTAGACAATGAAACTGGGTATAGTACTCGAAAAATTTGATGGAGACCGCCAGTATATTTGTATATTAACTCTTTAAAGAGTATATATTTGTATATTAAGTCTTTAACGAGTAGCAAGTTGGGCTTTGTAAAATGCATGGTTATTTTCAGATTCTTTATCGTTTGAGATCAAGCCTGAGTATTAATAAGCAGGAATTTCGTTCACACTCTATCTTATACTTTTAAAATATTAGAGCTTGTAGTCTTCTTCAGACCAGTGTAATAATTTTAAAATTTTGTAATCCTTTGGAAATGCTGTAATAGTTGTCGCACTTTTGCCGACCCAGCTTTTTAAATTATTAGGGTTTTTTGTCTGGCTCAAATCTGGTTACTTTTTAACCAGCATAGGCATATAACCATCATACTAATAAAGAGCACGAGGAGTAAATCACCATTTCAAAGTGAATATTAATCGGGATTGTGATCAGCCTGATTTATGATTGTAAACTATAGGCGATTTGGGATGCCTCATTATATTTTGCGCTCATATAAGTGGTTCAGAAGCTAAGCCTCGATACCAAAAATGACAAAATATATGTGAATATACTTAAGATGAGCAGATAACGTCCAAGTGAGTGCACAGGAAAAGGCGTGGGATAAAATGTGACAAGGGTTTTGAGGTGGAAGTGCTACTTAATATTTGTCGATGGAAAACTGAATTTATGGAATAATAATCTTCGTCCGGTAATACGCATTTAAATATCCAATAATTTGCTTCCTTGTTATGAAACCTATCGTTTAAATCGCGGGTTTTAATACAGCTGAACATGGTAATTAAGCATACAGAATAGTTATTATAAACGTGTGCACGCACACTTTAAACAAACAAATCATTTGTAGGTACTTCAGCTTATGCTCATAATTTAA
Organism: Schistocephalus solidus; assembly: GCA_017591395.1. Taxonomy (NCBI): domain Eukaryota; kingdom Metazoa; phylum Platyhelminthes; class Cestoda; order Diphyllobothriidea; family Diphyllobothriidae; genus Schistocephalus; species Schistocephalus solidus. The sequence goes on along the minus strand of WEDG01009700.1, from coordinate 43,180 downwards.
ATAATTAACGACCGATTCAAATGCAGGCCACGGTGTACCCCAAAGCCTGGTGGATAGACAACCGGCAAATCGTAAGTGATAGTGATAGTAGTGTCAAGTTGCATATGACTTACTGCTTCCTCAACCACCTGAGCTGGGCGTTGAGACAGGATCATAAACACTGGAGCTGGGATCCGATACAGTTTACCGCAGAGTTAAAAACCTCTGTTAAGCGTGCCAAACAGGCCTGGTCGACACACGATCGACCAAGATTTCTCGTGACCCGGAACTTAACTGAGTGGGAATGCAACGGAGCCCACATTAGGAAGGAGCCATTACAGTCAGAGGAGGATCGAGCTAACCCGTCAACGCGAAACCTTGTATGTCATAGTTTTTAAGGCACTGTGATAAATTCAAGCTCATCTAATTGTTTAAATTTAGGAATATATGCTCAGAGCCGATCTCACTCTCTTTAACCTCTCGAAGGCCTCAGTCTACTGTTCGAACCAGGCAGTCATCTAATGGGTTTGACATCGTGCCTGCGCATGAAGCACAAGAGCTGGCCGTCCAATAAATCGTACCGGGTTGTCATCAAAAATGGGGTCGGCGGCTCGGATCTCACATGCGTGCGAGCTATATAGAGAACACACTACGAAAGACCCATTGAGTTCGACTGTCAGCTATACAAGTGCGTCAGTCCAATGATTTGTCGAATGCGCTGACGTGCTGTTGCGATGAAGCCCCTAGCTTCGGCCTCATTTCGTCCTCCCTCTCCCCCGTGCTAGTCGATTGCCCGAGTCGATCTACCAACTGTTGCTGAGATCGGGCGCAGTAGCTGACAGGACCAGGCGGTCTTTCTACGCTTGCTGCAGATGGCCTGGCCCCCAGCCCAACACATTAGGTTTTCACGCAAAGGGGACAAGCTGCTCGGATTTCGCATGCACTAGAGTGCCCTAGTGGCTATACGGGAAGGTAGCCGAAAAGCACGCACCCACTTACGTGAGAGGGGTGGAGTCAGTGTTCGTTGCGGAAGGGGTTCTTGTGGGATTTATGTGCTGGTGAGGAGATGTGTGTGGTTTTAACTGACGGTGCTTTACCGTTATGTTTTATTGGTGCGCATCTGGCCGAATGGGTCGATAAAATAAGCACATACACGTCAGCAGTGTGCACTTTTGAAATGAGAGCGACGGATGTATTTTGGTGCACCTGGCACTAGCCCACCAGCCTCTGGGTGGGTAATTCAGGATAAACCAAATAGACTAAGGCGTACGTTGCATGTGTGGGGCAATATTTCAGAATAAGTTGGGAACTGCTGGATCGGTTGAATTGTTGATTATGCTAGTGTTCGCTGGCCTGGTGAAGTGGGAGTTGGTAGTGCTGGAGATGGGAGAGTTGTTATATGTATAGGGTGGGTTTGGCGTGTCAATATTGCAGGGAATTCTGCTGTCGTGGTCAATTAAGCCCATTAGGTCATTGACTGTGCATGGGCATTGTGGACAGTGGATGATGTTACGGTGCATGTTTACTGGGATTCGCAATGCTGGTTCGTCAGTTTCGGTGCTGCGTATTCACTAGTGACCGACCGGTGCGATGCGCGATTAGAAGGTGCGATCGCAACGAAAACATGTTGGCATCGAGTCAGCATTGTTAGTTATGGGGCAGTGGTGGTAATGGTGGTGCTTCCCGAAGCATCGGATGTTGTCTCAACATTTGTAACAATACGGGAGGTGTTAGTCTTCATCGCCGTCGTCACAGGACTGTGGTAGGGATGATGAATGTGGTATTCGGTTTGAGGACGTCCGCGGTGGTAGTGACGCCGATAGCGGTCAGGTATCAGGAGTGTGATCGTCGGTGATGGTGGCGGTTGTAGTAGCAGTGGGGCTGATGGTGGATGCCTTGGGGATTGACGAGGGAAGGAAGATAATGACGTTTACAAATGCAGCAGGCGAAGTTTATCGACTCGTTAGCCTTTCTCTTCTCCAAAGCAGTTGCTCAAGGGCCTGTTCCCGCTAGATCTCAGTGCTGATTTTTTTAAATTCTTGATCGCAATTGTCAGTGTACTTTTAGCGTCGTTTTTAGTCTTCACGTTGACGAACACACAATGCGAAGTCGCCGAAGGATAGTCACTTGGGTAGGTGCGCATCGTTCCTTCTCACATCGGGGTTGCTTCATCATAGTTGTCGTGGAAACCGACGATTCCGTTCATTTACTGAACTTTTATGTCGGAGATCCTGTCCTTCAGCCTTATCTTCAGCATTCTCAGAAGGTAGCCGAGATGCAAGTGAGTAAATTGTCTCGCTTGATTGGCGCAGACATTTCATGTTTTTGCCCCTTAGAGCATCGTTTTTGGACTACCACTCTGCAAGTTCTGCCTATGGTTTTGCTTTGAAATTGGCGATGATTCCAGACGGAAAGCTGTAGGCAGCCGGAAACCTGAATGACTTTAGAGATCAACTAGGCCACTTCCTCGTCTATCTTGGCAGGCCTTGGAATTATATTTTCAAGGTATGCCAATTTGTCAAGTAATGCCCGTTGGTTTACACTGACGTCAATATGAGGTTCAGGGTATCACACTTTTAACGGCAATTGGGGCATGACTGCCGTGTTTTCAGTGCTGAAGATCCTCCGAGGTTAGAACAACCGGAAGGGAAGAAGTCCACACTCCGTTGCCTATCCTCTTCTGCTGATACGTTTTGTGTGCAGTCATCCGTGAACACTCAGTTGGGGATGCTGGTCTTTCAGTTTGCCCGAGGACGCTTTAAGGCGACGAATAATTAGACATTTTCGGTGGGGTCAATAGTTTATATCAATACCCCGGTTGCTTCTCATATCAAGTGCCCATCAGCATGGCAGAGAAAATAAGACTGAATTGGTGGGAACGAGTATGGATTGCTGTTTCAAATCATTAGCTACTGCGATTTATTCCAAGATTGACCCTTGTGTAACGTGCACCATCATCCTATTGTGAAACTAGGGCACCATTCGTGTGAGGTTCTCCGGGCATCCTAATTCCAACAGTATGTTTTCGAGTCAACTGCGGTTGACTGTATCGAAAGGCTATGTTAAATCAACAAGGTTAGTGTATCTTTTGGCCTCATCTCTTTGCAACTTCTCCTGCGAAGGTTATGTTGATGGTTCCACAGTTTCTACGAAATACCCTATCACCTTCCCGGAGAGGTTTGTGTACGGGATTTCTGTTGCGACGGTTGAGAGTGCTGTATTCAAAAATCTTTCGACTAGGTTGTGCGTATAGTTTCGTGCGTGATTATTACAGAATAAACTATTTACTTTCCGCTTGCTCAGATAGATGCCTCTCGTTTCTTTGAAATTTTGAGGGAATTGTCCTTGTGGCTACATCTCTCTAAATATCGTTAAAGGTTCATCAATCAGTTAGGAACCGTCACTTCTGTGGACATTCGGGGGGAGCACGTCAGATTGGCGGTTTGAATACCGATATTTGTGTCATCAGCAAACCAGTCCTGTTATTGTCGAACTATGTGACACAGAACATTCATGCATTTCGCAGCTTGTGCCACTGTGTCTCCACAATGGCGTCGTCGTCCAGCGCATGCGGGTCTTCCAACTGCTGGCCAGTTTATTTGTTGCAGTCGAAGCATTAAGCAGATAAATCTAACAGAAAGTATTAAGGTTACCTCTTGGTCACTTACCTTTTGATATCCTGCGAAATTGCAGCCCGAGTTTCATCCTGGAGTTAAATAGACAGCGATCAGCCCAAACATTGTCCTCGGAGATCACCATTCTAACCAGCAAGGCTTAGCATACTTGGATCTGGATGAAAACTTAGTCCAGTATGTGGCAACTACCGCAATCGAGGTTACATTAAAGTTGCTTTCTCCAGCGTTGGAAGGCGGAGGAAGGTGTTGGAGAAGAAGAAGAAGAAAAAAAGGAGGAGGAGGAGGAGGAGGAGGAGGAGGAGGAAGAAGGGAGGATGAGTGGGCGTTCTGCAAGCGTTCGAAGAAGCAGCAGGTGGTTTTCGTTTCAACTGCCATATCCGTAGGTCCCCACATCTCCCTTGCAGGCAACATTATTTGTTTCAAGGTAGCTTTTGAAGTTTTCACGGTCAATTGACTTATCTGCCTTTGGCCCACTCAACAACAGGGTTTGCAGTTCATCGCAGACTTTTTTTATCACAACGTCAGTAATCTCTTTTCAGGGAGCGTAGGTGCGTATCACGGTGGCGGATTTGGCTCCCTTCTGAAACGGACATAGTTTCTTGAGAAGATCGTTGATTACCTGTGGCATGCAGGAAAGCTGCTTGACTATGCCGCCCTTTCTAGGATAGAAAAGAAAAATCTTAATGTGATATAAATTCAAGAGTATCTATATAAAATATAAGCCACATTGTCAATTTAAATATCCGGAGTCATTGTAGAAATTTCCTCCCAAATATGGTTTTTGTTTCTATTTAAACAGATTCTGACCGATTTGCTTGCAAAGGCATCTAGAATTTGCTTCCTGCTATAGCTGAAACTGCATGGCAAACAAGCGTATGACACTCACTGATGTGGTTAGGATCACACTTTATCAGTTTTTCCGCTTTCTGCTTGTGGACATATCTGTTTACGGTGTTAATCACGTCTATAAAAACCCTTGTTGTTTTTTTCAACAAGAATCTGTCCACGGTAAAAAGTAACTTCAGAAGTTCAACGAATAAAACGTCTCAATTTTTCAAAAAAGGCCATACAAAATATTCACGTTCCTACTGATAGAAGCGAACAGGCAAGTTCCAGGAAGTAGCTCAGAAGAAGAAGAAGAAACAAAGAAGAGACGATCACAGGAATTTGGTGTTTATTGACCTGACGTTTCTTATTCTCTCTTGAACCTATCATCAGGCCAATAAACACCATGTTCTAGTGACAACCTCTTCTTCCTCTGAGTCATGTTCGTATTATTATTTGAGATGTAAATGTCTACAAACGGAGCTTGTTTAGGAAGGATCCCTGCCAACAGAAAGGCTGTAATTATACAGGGCTAGATGTTTTTAGGTGGGGCTGACCCCTTTCTTCTTTTTTGAATAAACATCAACACGCGCATTTCCAAGCTATGTTTAACTGCTTAGTTGTTAGTATATGCTGCTTTCTCAATACAAAGCACTCAGGCTAATTTACTTGCATAATAATTTCATTATTGATTTATGTAATTTGTTTATTTGGAGGGAATGTTCTCGTTGAACGTGTTACATGTTGGAACGTTAGTATGGTCATTAATCCTGCTTGTCAAAACTTGTAAGACCACCATACATAATCCAATGCATTTTTTCATGATTTCACTTACTGCATTTTAAATTTGTATGATTTTCAGTTTCCTTACAGTTTATAGAATTCAAATTGGGTCTATTAAATGAATGGCACATCTACTGGCAAACTGGTGGCTAAAACTCCAGATATGTCGTTGGTATATGGTTTTTTCGCTGCATTGGATGCAAACAGGAACGAAATCTGTTGAGATTTAACTGCAGCATGATGTATGACTAAAAAACGTGTGACAATAGGACATATTAGATGGCTATTAAAGGTCCTTCAGTACCATCTTCGTTGTCCGTTGTGGCCAAAGACTCCCCAGAATAGCAAATGTCCAAGCTTATCCCAGAGGTTTCATGGGTAGGGGATAAGAGGGGGTAGACGACGTAGAAGCCGATAAAGGCAGGAAACCGTTTCGTGGCAAAAGTGTTGTTGACGGATTTGAACGAATGCAGCTTGAAGAAAAAATATCCCTCTTTCATGGCAAACTTTTTGTTACAGTAGCTTCGGCTTTACGATCGAAGATGTCCAAGGACTCACGAATAATACTGCGATCGCCTTTATTGGTCCATACCTTACCAATGGGAGCTACGTCCAATGGGTCTTCTGGGGATGCTTCAACGTCAACCGTCAAAGTTATTGTCAGAAATGCACGTTTAGCTTCATATTGATTGAATGAGTCTTTTTAAGGAGACTGGTCAGTGCCTGTGGTCAATCTTCAGCTGTATTAACCATCCAATCGTTGAAAAACCATTCGTTGTTTGAGTATTTTCGGATTCGGTATGCCGAAATCACTGGATTACTTCCTGGGCGATTGCATCGCAAAATTGAAGGACATCCTGAGTAATGGTCTGCAAATTCCAAATACAGAGGACGTAGTGAAGGTAAAGCTAGCTAATATGAGATGTGACATGCCTGCCTGCCCTCGCTTTCCACAAATAAAAGCACATCATTTCTAATACGGCTGTGACACGCCATATGTCTAATGGAGGTAAATGAAATAATCGCATTTGCTGTCAAGCTGTTATCCCCGTGAAAAACCACATGTCGTTCTCAGTGTACAGTGGGCATTTGCAGTATGACATATCACTTCGATTAAGGAGTCCGGCATTACACCGCAGGGCACATCACCCCTGCAGCCTCGCTGTTGTTCGTCGTCCAACCTTGTCAGTATCCTATCTTGGTAGCCGAGAATACATAATCTCGTCATTTGCAACCGAACGATCCCATATCTTTGAGTTTTTCATACTGACACACTGTCTTCCCTTGTAGCATTTTGTCGTCATAAATACTGCACTTTAAATTTTTGGCTTTCCTCAATAATCCGTGCACATTATATTTGCGGTATTCTTTTTTAATTCTTGCTTATGACGCGTCGTTTGACCGAGAAACGTGTCTAATTTACCATTTGTGCATAGCTTTCCTAAAAAACAGTTTATGAAACACTAAATCAAAATTGCAGGCCAACAGATACTAGTACTTTACAAAAACGTCATCCTTTACATGTGGAGCCATGCAGATAGTCTTTTCCCTCATCAGTATATTTGATGTCGAATAAACCATTAAAACGATGCACAGTGTAGGGTGTTTCGTAAGATAATTAACTCTCATAATAACTACGTTAATCATAAGGCTAGCAAGCATTAAATTTCTCTGAGTTAGAAGACTCGAAGCCGGTCTCTGCTTCCGGTTTCGCGTTAACTCTAGCCCAAATCTCCCACCAATTAACGCTCTCACTCCGGTTGATCGACCCTATGCCACTCGTAATTTCTCCATGATCATTTCAACACCCCTTAGCTCCACAACTAACCGGTTTTCAGATTTTTGCCTCCAAATATGCTTTCATATGGAATAATCATCCACTGGAAATTAGGTTGTCATCTACATTAGCTATATTCAAAACCAAATCACGCAAGCATTTAACTTCGGAAGAAATAAAATCCATATTGTCTGTTTCCTTCAAAAACTGGCAACTTTTGGATTTTGAAAAGTGTCCTCCTGGTAGTTGAGGCAGTAACCTTGATATTATATTGGTTTCTAAAAATATTTCCATCATCCTCTGCAGAGTCATTCTTTGCATTCACTTTAATCGTCCCCTCCTTTTAAACTAGCATCACCAACTCTTGACAACCTTGATACTTTCCTCCGATTTGCAACCCTGATGATGGTCTCCATGTTCAGTTAATGAGCAAGGCGGGTTCTGATGGTTTCTTCTCTTTGTTGGTGGACTATGCAGTCAGCAATGTCGCATCTTGATGATGATCTCATGACCTCTATTCTCCACTCTTCGTTTTGACCCTGTTGCCCACGATGAGTTCCTCCTCTCTCACAGCCCTGGTGGTTATAAACAGTAGCTCTGTCTGCTATATTATCTATCACTCAACAAGGTGCGTTCCGAACGCTCATACGTTGTCAGCAACATAAAAATACTATCCCATTGCATCTAGCTATTAACTTTTAGAGAAGCAGTTTTTTCTCCTGTTTTTTAAATTGGCGGCCCGCCCAACCCCGCCTCCGATTTAACTGTAGGAGTTTTTTTACGGCTCAATTTCTAGTTCACCGTTTATGCCAAAGATTGTTGACTTTTGTTTAAAAAATGGAAAATCATTCTGATTTGGTTATGCCTACCATATTACTGATTTTTGCTGTTCATATGGCTGCAGCAATTATCCACTTTGTATTAATTTAAACCGTGATACTAAGTTTTTAATTATGGGGATCTCTGGGCCTTAAATCTACAATTTATTTATTTATTTATTTATTCGACATGCTCATCCAACTAACATTTTTTCTATTACAGGAACCGGCAGTGGACAGCATGATGGGCAATTACCGAATAATTTACACCAGGCGCATTTTTCGTTAAGTATTTTTAATTTGCCTATTCATCAATAAACTATCATATTAATTTGACCTATTTTTGATAAACCCAGTGGCCTCGGTGATATTTGAACCCACGCCAGTAAGGGGAAGGCTTTAGTACAGCCAACACTCTAGCCAACTGAGCTACGAGGCTCCCACCGGGAGCCATGAGTTTATCCTATGTGGGTCAAGTTACCAGCCCAGCCTACTGCAACGTTTGGAACCACCGAATCTGATACGGTAAGTTGACTGCCTAAGCAGGATTTCCTTAGCAGTCAATCTAGAATCAACTAGATGACTACCAGATACAGTCAGTTTTTACAGGGTTTCGGCAGATTTCAATAATTCATTTGACCAACTTGTGGGTTCAATCCCACCGAGGCAGCCGTGTTTTTCACAAGTGTGTTTACTAAATTATTCAAATCTGCCAAAACCTATACTAAGATATCACATGTCTATACGTTTGTCCATTGTTTTATGCCCTGGCAATTGCGCGGCGTATAGGAAATTTACTGGTTACTCAAGGTGCGAAGCATCTTTTGGTTCTATTCTTTTAGCCTTGGGGGTTTTAGTCATCTTATTTGAGAGTGGAACCTTCAGATACATGTTTCGGGGAATGCAATAAGTGACAAAAATGGATATTGTAGAGGGGGAGGGGTTGGGGTAAAAGTGCGGAAGAGGAGGCGTCCACTGCTCATTTTTATCCGAGATAGGGCTAGAGGGCCTTTCCTGTCGACAGCCCCATTGCAGCCCCAGCTTAGCCGCTCCCTCCCTAAAGAAACTTGTGAGAACATTATTACTTAAACCATAGGGGAGAGAAATGATTGTTTTGCGACATTTTTTAAGTTAACTGTCATGAGATTATAATATACCCTGCGGAATTGAGAAAGCCCAACTAATGCAGATATTTCCGGTAAGCCATGATGACCCCACATTACCCATAACGTACCTGAGAGGAAAAGTACGCTGAAGTGTTGTGCCTCAAGTCTAAGTTTTCGGATCTTTAAGTTTCGTCCTTTAAGTTTGTGACAGCCATCAGGAACTTGAATACGGTAAAATGATGTTCAATGACGATTTTTTACTCTGGCAAGTCACTAGGGGTCCAAACGTCCAGAAAGAACTTCAAAATATTTGCACAGACTATGAGCGTGGTGCAAAATTGGTTCCTGGCTTTCAATGTACAGAAGTGTGCCATCCTTCATCTGCATCCAAACAACTGCCATTCAACTGAAAGCATGAGGGCATATCGCCTGAAAGCTATTGCTCTTCCCGCAGAATCCTCTCTGTGTTTGGATAAAGAACAATGTCAAACAAACAGTGCTGTGTCTGAAGGGTAAAAACATGACATGGGATTACTACACGCAATCAAAAGGGGGTTTGTAAGCTTACATAAAGAAATTTTCTGAGAGTTTGCCTCACCTTTATTCGGCCTCAGCTAAAATCTGGTATAAAGGTATGGTGACCATAGCTAGCAAAAGACAAACATACTTCGGAAAATATATCGTCGTGCAACAAAGCTGACAAAAGCTCTAAAAAATGGATCCAACATAGACAATCTGAACTGAATTAATCTATTCCCTCTGCGTTTCAGGCATCAAAGAGGTTATCGTATACTGGTTTACAAGCTAATGCTTCAGTCACTGAATGGGTATTGAGGACTTGTTAAGTGGCACCTTTTGCTCAATGGTCTGGGACACTCGATATAGTGATCAACGAAAATTTCCAGGCTGAACCTTCGCTCTGAATTTTTTACAAAAAGGTATCAAACAAATGGAACGATCTGCCACAATCAGTCTAAGGTGCAGCATCCCTGTAGCTGTTCAAGAAGCCCTTGGATGATTATGTGCGTTCCCTGTTTTCCCTCGACAGTCTGAGTTCTAGCTAGATACAAAGAAAAATAAAAGCAGATAGTTTCCTAAACAAACTGATGCTCCTGATATGATGTGAGTAGAATTTTAATAGTGATGATATTCTTTCCACGTGTTCAGCGGTATAAAATGACCTAGCATGCAAATAATAAGCTTTTCAAAGGCATTACTTTTATCCTTACCAACGATTTTTGCACAAATGGTTTTCCTATGTCTGATATGTCAATTGACTTTGTGATTGGGAACGCAATCCTCTTAACCTTCCGTCTCCCACTTAGATTGCAGGTTTCTCCATCTATCAATAGAGAAAAATATTCTCAGTCCTTAAAACTGAAGTTGCTTCCATAAAGAATAAAAATTATGTCTGTGAAATGCACCTACCTTTTACGTAAACTTAGCCAAAAGATACGCACTTTTTATCATTCTTTCTCACTTTTATTCATTTTGCAACAAATATATAGTCCCTTTCTTTTCTTGAGATTTGTGAAAGTAGCTGCAGGTGTTTCTATCTCTTACTTTCCAATCATAGAAGAAGTCCGAGCTCATTGACCATAACACATTGGGCTATGTACTCGCGTTTTCGATCGCTTGTTCAGCACATCGTTACTATCATCACAAAGTACGCAAATCACCTTCCCTCGTCAGCTGCTTCTTTATGTCTATTTATCCATTTTTTCTACGTCAAACTACTTTCTAGCACACACAGCAACCTATGAATAATTACCTGCCAAGTGTAAACTTTCAATCTTGCTAAAAAAAACTGCCTTTTAGAATCTCCTCTCTATTCCTTCGACAGTGATGTCAGATGGAGCATGACCGCACAGCGTAATTGCTAGTAATCGAGTTCATTAAGTGCATTCGATGTTTCCAGGTGAATTAAAGACCAGTTTAGCCCCCCTAGGGTCGGTTAGTTACTTTTTCTGTTAACATAAGCACGCAAAATTCGCACCACCCTCTCATTTGCAGGTAGATGACTTGATAGTCATTACTCATGTATCCATTTGCATACAAAATGAGCAAGTTAAACACGGAATATACTCTTTTCAAAATATTTCATGTTTCAAATCTTTATTCCGCATTTCTGTCCTAAAATTCTATTCCGAAATATTAATTTGCTTCCTTACATAGATCGGTCATAGACACCGGAAACTCTTCTTCGTTTTTAGAAAAATGTGTTCAGTTTTCCTACGCACTAAAATGCTTTCGTGAGATGCTTACCTTAATTTCAGGTTGCTCGAGTTGCGCCCGAATTGTGCACAAATTCTTCCATAAACTGGAGTAAATCTGCTAAACAATGCGCGAACGATCACAACCTCCTCAGTTTGTGGTCTGTTCAAAAACGGAGTGACTGCTTGTTCTGGAAACTAAAACAGGTTTTCTGACCCTGTGAGTCCTCCTTATTTGTAAGTCAGCTATTGTGTATGTTTTGAAAGTATAAATCAAATATAACGCTTCTGTGTCAGTGTGCGGTTCAATTAATTGTTTTACTGAGCCACGCCTTGGTTACCATAAAGGATAGCTTACACCGCAGTTATTGCAACCTCATGGTTAGGTCGTTTGCTTATGCATTGTTTTTCTAAAGGCCGACGAAGTAAAATATGCTTTCATTGTCGAGTGGTACAATGATGAATCTGGTCTCATTACAAAGTATAAGTTACTGTTCTTTCCTAGTGATAACTCAGTGGAAATGGTAAGTATCAATTAATTTTTAAAGTAAAATAGCACGACATAAAAGCAGGAAGACTTTTTCTCAAGCGAACAAAGATCGACAGTGTGAAGGAATCCGACCTCTTCATTGGAAGCTCAATCAACGTTTTAGCTCGCCATTTGTGTATCGTGGACTTTGGGGACGAGTACACTGCAAGAATATTGGCAGGAAATTCCGAACGGTATAGTTAAAAGCCATTTCTTCACCTCTTCTTGGATAGTTGTGTGTGCATTATTTCTCCTTCGGGAACTTGTAAAGCTGGAACCTATATCAGTGAACTTGAAAAGAATGGTTTCAAAGTAATCAACATCAAAATGCTCTATTTAAGCAGTATGGAGGTCCGTAAATATTTTGCGAACGAAGTTGAATGCCAGTTTTTGGAGTAAGTGTCGAATATTATAAACACGTTCATTTTCATTTACCTTGTGAAGAATGGCTGCATCATCAATATCAGATTTTTTATTCAGCTATTGATGGAAATTTAGTTTAGATTCCTTTCAATGAGATGTTTCTTAAATTCTCAGTGGGATGCTCAGTATGGTTATGCGTATACTTTAATAATCTGTAAATATTTTACACAACCTCAGTTTTGAGCAATTTAAAAGTACAAAACGATAATATGTGGGCCACAGATTCAAATTTTTAACATTTTCATGCATTTTGTATCTCATATAGTATGATAGCAGGGCTTTGTTCTCAATGCCACCTTCAGCTCATCTATTTGTGTTCTCTATTTATCAGCATCTACTTGTTAATTTATGGTTTAGCGCTGCTAAAACACCAAAATTTTGCCTAGTTGGTAAACGGCGGATGATAAAACTAGAGGAGATACCCGTGTTTATGTTAAAAAAGTTGAATTACGCAAGATCAAACGGTGTTTCACGTTAAAACTATATACGGTGGGCCTTTGCTAACATGTTCTATCAGCTACCCGTAAAAACCAATTGTTATTGGTAAAGCTCTTTTTCTTTTCGCTTCCCAGCAAGCTCACAAGTGCTCTGGCTGACCATGGTATGATTGCACTTGAGTTGATGCGGCGAGACGCAAACGCCATTCTACGTCAAATAGTATATGGCAAGGCTTCTGGTGATTCAATCGATCTCTTTGCCAACCCAGACATCTTTGTGCTGGCACATGACGCTGAGGCCGCAGCAAAGCAAGCCCATCTTCTTTTTTCCACTCCATCTTCACAATCCAGTCGCTTAATCGGCAACATTCTGGATTGCACTTGTGCTGTTGTGAAGCCACACGCTCTCAACGACGGTATGTTTAGTTTTCAATATTCAGCAACTGGAAAATAAACGAAATGAGGTTTTCAGTAATGTTTTTCTTTGTCTACCTGTGGGTTCACAACTTTTTAACCATTTCTCGGATAACTTTTGGAACTACTAGGCACTCATTTTCCCATTATTCTCTGCATCTTCTCCATCAGTATTAATTGGGTTATGCGATGACACAGCTCACCTACTATCAGTTTATTCACTTTTTGTAATTTTGGCTAGTTTATAGGCAGCTTTTGGGTAACATTTGAAAAGATCCGAAGTATTTCGCGTAAGTGATTAAATTAATTGTAGTACACCCTGAGACCAAATATTATTTAAAATATATGTTCATCTTTTGCCTTCAACTAAAAGATACCTTACCCAATAGACAGTTAGTTCTCTACTAAGTTATGATAAAACACGTTTCCGATAGACCACGTTGCTGGACTGATTTAGATAATCCGCGAAAAACCACGCAATTTTGGCTAGTTTCCTCGCAGAACATTTAACAGCATGGCGTTTATGTTTATGCCGACTTTTATAATCGCAGTTCTTTTAAAAAAGCCAAATCTTTTATACATTTGACCTGCTACTCCTAATTTAATTATTTAAAAATGCCACAGTCAATGAATGTGTACTTAAAATTAACAGACAGTCAACACCTGGGTAAAATTTGAAGCGCATGCCCAGGTCCCTCATAATTGATTTAATGGTGTTGACTTAGCGATGCCTTCATAAGTAAATTTAGTCCGAGGATTTTAGATGGACTTGAAACCGAACTGATGTGTCTGTGGCCTATGGACAAAGCTATTTTTGTTATTTTGCATTTGCATTTACATTGGTTGTCGTTTTATCGCAAGCCATTTGTAATTAAGAGTGGCGCGACCGATGTTTGTAGTCCTTTTCCAACTTACTGCTACTATGTGGTGCATATGAAGCATGCCCTATCAACAAAGTCCTTCATGTTGTGAACAGGAATCGACTTAGTTTAATTTATATTTAAATTGTTTATTCGATTGAACCTTCAAGATCTCAGACTTTTTCATGTTCATATGTTTCTCGTCAATTCTTATTTGCACAGTTAGCATGTTTGAAATATATACTCTTACACATGATACGAAAAACTACAAATTTCTCCGTTCACAAGGCCTTTTCACTTGTCTAAGATTTTGTCTTCGCATCGTGCCTGCCCGTTTCCGAATTTTGGACAACTTTAGGAAAATGAATAAAAAGTTGAATGGCTCTAGGTTATATATTTATGGCTATTTTGTTGTCGTCATTCACCTATTTTTCAAACTCGAAATACACACGATTTTTACCTCATGACCTAGGGGATTAATCTCTATCAACTACTATCGGACCTGTTTGAAATTTATTGAGAGTCATTCAAGATTCGACTTGCATGACAGACGGAGTAGAGACCTTTCGTTCTTTTTCATTATAATAACTGAAAATCAATACTTCAAACTACATGAAGTAAAAACTACGTAGGCCAACAATTTCCCATGTAGGTTTCTTCGTTATCTTTCTTTTTCTGGTTTTAACACTCGCGTAGGTGCCTAGTCTTTAAACTTTCTTCACATTTCTATAAGCTTGGTAGATTTCTTCCTTACTAAATTTGACCAGATCTATTTTGAATTCAGCAATACAACTGTTTTAATTGCCACATCGGAATCCAGGTTTAATTTCTGTTGAATGTGTGATGAGAGGCGTATAAGATGTCCAAGGAAAGCTGGGTTTTATACATGTGCAGCTGGGTGCTTCCGAAGGAATCTAACTCGACTAGAGTTACCAAAGTTCATCCTAGAATGTAATACATATAGTTCGTAAGTGACCAAAAATTGCGAGGGTTCTTGTCCCCATCTGGCTTACGCAATCAAACAATTCTTTGGTGGGCCATTTTTGTAGAAAGTAACACTGACTGGATACTTACCTGACTGCTATTGGATCATATTCGAATAAACTTATCCTACTGGATTCTGCTTTGAGACGTTGCGATTTCACCATATCGATTTAGAGTCTGCAGAGGTTGCAGTTAGGGCTAAAGACAATGGTTTTAATACTTGTTTTTGCTGTTTTGTCGGCAATCATTCAGTTGGTTTTCATTGATCTTGGGAATAAGAAACTCTGAGAAAAAGAATAATAAGCAGGTGATTAGCCAACATCAGAGTAAGAAGAAGAGGAGAGATAATGAGTGATTCCTAGAGTGATAGACGTACTTTTCCTCTTATACCAGAGCTCATGAGTGAGTAAATTATTTTCAAACTCACCGTTACATTACATCATGGTCGTCTTCCGATTTTACATTCCCTGTCTTCTCATTGTAATGCCAGTTTTATGATTTTTTATCAAGTGGAAGCTATAAGCGGAAATGTGCTCTTGACAGAAGAAGCTGCTACCTAACTGGATTTGGACGGCAGTGGGCCAGTACCTGTTTAGGTTTTGCTTACTTTCGGGTCCTCATGACTCGACCACTGACTGTGGATTCTGTTCCATTAGCTATATCCACGGCCACCCTTAACCAGATGCATTCTGGTACTTCTAGCAAATTCATGATGTAGGACGTACAGACCCGACTTGGGAGCAGGTTTCGTATTCCTGTCTTTGAGTTTGCTGAATCACGTTGAATAAAATTCTGGGATGGCCGTTCTCTACAAACTAAACGGTAAGATAGGGTCACTTTGACTTTTTTCTTAGTAACTGCAGTGCTTTTCGAATTTCACTTAAAGTCTCCACGCAACTCCGCGTTTGTGCAACCAGGCACTGGTCATCGAAAATCATAATTTTTATGTTCTTATATGAAAGTTATCCACGACGATCCTCTGGCCGATGAATAAGGTGCTGTGAGCATGCCCCCATGCAGGATCCGTTATCACTCCAGAGACAAACCACAGCATAGTCCTATCTTTCTCATATGTTTTTCCGTTCGGGTAAATAAGAGCAACACAAAATTAGGGAGCACGACCAAGCTATCAGTTTTTAGTGTATCTTTTGTCTCGATTTATTAGTCATGGGGTCAACCTTTCAGATTGGTTTGCAAAATTTGCAATGTTATTGAGCTGAAACGTTACACAACGTTAGACATTTTGAAATATCTTAGAAGACGGTTTTTGTCGTAGATATGAAAATACTTTTTGCCGCTGATCTGACGATAAGGTTAAGAACAGCATACTAAGAAAATGTGATGGTGGTTTATTTATACTTCTGACAATGTCCAGTTGTGCTGTCTAGAACGTTCTACCGCCTGTTTTTCCGGACTGAACGTACAGTGAAAAGCATGAAGAATGATAAAAATACTTATACTGCAAGCGACTGTAGGGCGCTTCTGTAGAGCAGTTTCCATCTTTTTTAGTTTAAGAGTAACATTTTTGAAAGTACTTTCGAAAGGCATGAAAAACCATTTGAAATCGCACATTAAGAGACCGGATTTGGCGAAAAATCTGGTTCTCAATTAAATTATCCCAAGCTCTTCAATCCGATAATGCGCAAATTGAACGTTTGCAATTAAAATAATATTCTTGTATGCTTGCAAACGTGAGAAAGGCCGATTTGGCGCTGACTTTTTCTGCTTTTAGCAGCGGCATTTCTTGATTCGAATGTTCTTCTACTGTATCTAGGTCATCTGGGTGAAATCTGGGCAAGTATTCAAGAGAAGGGCTTTTGCGTAGTGGCCGCTCAAGTGTTCAGGCTTTCGAAGGTGGATGCTGGTGAATTTCTTGAAGTTTACAAAGGTGTCATTGCCGAGTACCCGGAAGTTGTCGAGGAATTCACCTCTGGTCCCTGTGTTGCCATGCAAATTGCAAACTCTTATAATGCCGAAACTTTCGATCCTAATCGGGGACCCGATGACCCCCAATCCGTCCAACATCGATTTCGGGAATTTGTGGGCCCCATGGACCCAGTGAGTACTTATATTTAGTCATCACGGGTTTTGATAAAGATATTTTGCCCTATATTAATTCATTTAAATGGCTTTGTCGGAAGAATAGCTTAAATCACAAAATTATACTTGCTGTTACTAAACCGGCTACCTAATTTCAGCAAAGTAATCGGTGTTTCATCTTATAATTGAGCTCTTCAAACTCGTATTTGGCGGACTTTTTCTGCGAGCTGTGAGGTGTTCTGCACAAGCATTAAAAACAGTGAAGAACTAAGCAAACCTTAGTTTTAACTTTAGTTCGAAAAGCGATTCAGCACAGTGATAAAATCTTTGCTCGGTGACAAATGGGTCATTTGCAACAAATAATGAGAAACCATGCTTTTTTTCTTTTGAGCTGAATTCCGTAACACACTTGAGGACTTTGTTTGAAGTTTTTCTTTGTTTCGACACTTAGTGTAAGTCCTTTCGAAAGAAGGCGAAAACAGCAGAAACTATTTCTTAGGCAAGATCCTGTGCTACAAAGACTTTCACAGTTGAAAAAATAATAGGAAAGGTTTGTAGCAAAAAGAAGGCATTCATTTGCAGATGCAGGCAGCTCAGGCTCTCCGTTGTTGCCTGATTGCTTTCGCAAAACTGTTCAAAGTGTTTTGAAAGTGTTCAAAGACATGCGATAGCTTAACCTTTTGGTTATAGGCGATGCATCTGTTATCTGGTCATTTCGTTGTGCGTGACTACCGACAATTTTGCAGCATCGGAAAGTACATATATGACGGGTTCTGTTGCCTTACACTCCATGAACCCTGGATAGAGGCATTTGCATTCGAATATCGAATGTACGAGCACTATGTTAGGAATTTCGTGTCCCCGACTACAAAGAAGGTAGGAATGGTCAGTTAACTGTTACTTGTAAATTCGTGTACCCCGTGCTGACAGATCCCTGTGCATCTTTCAATGATATCTGCTAGTCCAAAATGTTCAAATTGGACTAAATCAACCCTGTGATTTAAAAAAAACTGCGGTATGACTTTTAAACAAACCCACTTGTCATCAAGGTTATGAAGCGACAAAAATCAGTCAGATTCTCCTCATAACAGTAAACCCTGCTGGGTGTGTTTATTTAAAGCGTTATTTTTTTATGTTCACTGGAGTTGGTAGAGCATCAATTTAATCGTTTGTTGTATCGCGTTGCGACCCACTCACATTTTATGCTTCTGGAGTTGTCAGCGTACTACACGCTCTTGAAATCGTTGAATAAAGGGGTATTTTTAAGCCTTATTTCTACCATAGTAAATAAGACTGACCAATTTTACGCTAGATTTATTCTGGTAATAAGCTCTTCATCCAGAACACTTAAGCGGACTGCCTGAACAGTTAATGGTACCATTTTTATGATTTATCCACTTGATAAAATTAATTAATTCTCTTTTATTTCCTTCCAAACTCTGTCAAGTTGCGAATTTTTCCGATTGATGTCCGATCCTGTTTTAGGAAATTGCAAGGTATTTGAAACCTGACACTATCCGGGCACGATTTGGGATAAACTTGATCAAAAATGCCCTTCACTGTACAGACTTGCCAGATGATGTCCCTATTGAGGTAAGCCATTTTTTGGGTTGATAACTGTACACTTTCGCCAGGGATTATATCCCCAGAAGAAAAATGTCTCAAATTACTTTCTTTGACCCACTTGTGAAAATTTATGTGGGATTTGAACCCATGCTAGCAAGGGAAAAGTTTTAGTACAGCCAACGCTCTAGCTGACTGAGCAGCGAGGCTCCACCGGGAGCCGTGAGTTTAATCACATTTGAGTCAAGTTACCCGCCCAGCCTACTGCAACTTATGGAATTCACCAATTTTGACGCAGTAAGCTGACTGTCCACGCAGGATTTCCTAAGCAATCAAATGGGTCAAATATATTATTCAAATCTGCCAAAATGCACTTCTTATTAATTATGCCTGGTCGTCATCTGGTGGATCCTAGATTGCTTGCTTAGAAAATCCTGCTTGGGCAGTCAACTAACTGTATCAGAATTGGTAAATTCCATACGTTGCAGGTAACTTGACCCAAGTGTGAGTAAACTGACGGCTCTCGGTGGGGACTCATAGCTCAGTCGGCTAGAGCTTTGACTGTACTAAAGCCTTCCTCTTGCTGGCGTGGGTTTGAATCCCAACGAGGCTGTCGTGATTTTCACAAGTTGGTTAAAGTAATTATTCAAATCTGCCAAAATCCTCTACTTATGAAATTGCTTTCTTGGGATCTATGGTTGCGAAAAATCAATTTTGTTAAATATTCAGGATTTATGCCAATGAGCGTCAGAAGTAGAACCATTAGAACGTTACACTCCAATTTAACCTACGCTATCAACGCATACAGGATATTTTGCTACATTTTCACGTAAACGACTGGTCACAAAAGTCAAATCAGTAGGGTTCGACAATTTTGAGTTGCTTGTGTAAATCAGGGATCAGTCAGCTGATTTTAGTTTACCAGCTTTTGGTCCGTTTTGTACACCTTCAAAACCCTTTTGAAGATTATCAATTAAACATCTCGATCTACTATCATCAGTTTGTACGAACTGCTCTGGGGATGACAGTAGTCAAATATTCTCGCGTAATGCATGGGCACTACGACGGAGTCGCTTGTTCATGGTGTATTGGCTACCTAATTTTATCGAGACAACCCTTGCTTCAGAAAGTTATCTTCACTTATTTTAATCTTCATCTAGCTTACAGTGCTAGCTAATTTTGTTTCTTTGACAAATGTAAGCCTTATACCTACTTTTTTAACTTGGTTTCCCTTTCATTTTTAATCGTCGGCTTTTTTTAGCACGGTTTATATTTGAATTCATTTTTTCGGTCAGACTCCTTCAGGGCTCTTGCTTTTTTGCCACACCAGCACGTTTAATTCCAGAAATTTAACTTTTATTTTTTGTTTAATTATTTAAATTTTTATGCATGTGATCTGTTTGATTAGTATTGAGGCCCATCTCTTGCTCTCGTCCTAGTGATAAGGGTAGCCTTGCGTTACATTTCCGGTAGGCTACATAGTCCTGTATTCTTACCCTAATACAAACCCTAGCCCAAACCTTCCTCTTTACTTAAAAGCTAACCATAACACTGACCATAATTTTCTTGGAAATTAACTCAAATCCACGGAATAAGAGAGCGATTTCTATTCTCATGCCTTACCGAGTTGTAAAGTGGTAAATTTCTTGCAGGCACCCAGTTTATGGCGAACGAAAAGACTGAAAATTAAATTTATACCAGTATCTTCAGTCTCTGGGATAAAACCCTCGATCTTCTATATATAAATCCTCATAGAAGCACACCTTTGCCACTGTGTGTAAATAAAGTACTATATTCCAGGCACAATAGTAATGCGTGCCTGTTAAAACTTTTTATTCAAGACGAGATTAAGTTATTTTGATCAATAATTCTCCTGCTTTTGTTCGGGCCCTAAACATCAGAACTGTAATATTTCGTAGTATGTCACAAACGTTGGAGGATTACCAAAAGCGGAACGTGTAACATATGGCATCATCGCCACATTCCGACATGAGGCTTCCTTCCAGTGCTAGTTTCTTAGCAATGGCATCACTTGATTGATAGGTTACGGCTTTGTCTGCGTCACTTTCATCAATGATGAAATGAAGTGCGACCACCTTGACAGGGAAGTGAAAATCGATAACGGTCTTCGTTGATGCAGGTGTAACGTAGGAACGAGTTTCGTATGTGCACAGCAATTTTGTGTAACTGCCGGTTGAACAATTTATATCTCAAATATGATGACAAGAAACTAGCCGTAGGGCTTTTGATTGTCATGAGTTTCTAGACAGAGTAGCAGGTCAGTGCATAAATTTGCTGGCAAATGTCTTATTGCTTCTGGTTTACTCCGTTGGTCTTCAGACCAAACGTTATCGCTTTTATTATCAAATGTTATAGTAGATCGTTGCCACATGTCAGCCACGTTGTCTCTCCAATAAAAATATAACAAAAAGGCTGTTTCCAGAGGTTGGCAGTCGCGCCGCTCACTGACATTATTTGGGCGTAAAATACTACCAACACTGATACCTATCAACTGGCTAAAATGTACCTCCTATATAATGAAATTTTCTCACACACTCACGTCTATTCACACGCAAGACTGGAGCTGGAGACCACTATTAACTGCATTTCGGATTTGAAAGGTAAGATCTGCACCCTCCACGGAAGTTAATCTTCTGTGATTTTGCTGTGTTTTTCTTCCCTGAATCATGTGAGCCCGGAGGATACGAGATCATTTTCATTTTTGGCAACTTTCTCACCTTGGGACATGGCTGAATGGCGCTTCACTAAAAGAAGTTATCCCTGGATTTCAGCGTCTCCCTGACTATTGTCTTTCTCGCAGTAATTTCACCAGTACAGTTCTGCCTTTAGCTTGGTTTAAGCACATAAAATTGATCAATTCAGGTCTGATGACCTATATCTTGGTCTACACGCGCAGTTAGTGTGCATCGAATTCAGCGAAATTTGGTTAGGGTAGTTAGATGGTCGCAGAGACGAATCACAGACTAATCAAATGAGCTTTTCAATCATTAAATAAGATGGTGGCTCACCAAGTGGGTATGGTCCATGCAAACCGGAGAAGTTTATAGTCACTGGACCAAATATGACCTTATAGGTTCAAACTAAGAGGCTACTAAGTATATATTATCAGATAATGAGCTCGTAGTTAGTCTGATTTGGAAACATCCGACCGAGTTACATATTACGCGCACTACCGTAAGTGCTAGTGAGTAAAGAATTTTATTTAGCCTACACGCGAATAACTTTGTTTCCATATATGGGTATTTTCACAAGAAACGCACTCACACTATTTGTCTTACCTCAGTACCCGATTCCACCTGTCTAGAAACATGATACATATGTGATTTCCAAATGAAAACCTGCTTTAGGGTAGGTTATTGGAGTCTTGTGAACGATAATTAGTAACATAACATAACTTTACACCTCCGTTTGATTCATGTGTGTTTAAAGGATATTGGAAGACGTTAATCGTGTTTTCGATTGCCTTTTTCTCTTTTAATTGAGATCGTTTTTTCTGACCCTTTTAGATTGACTTTTTCTTCCGCATATTGGAGAAATAAACGTGTCAGAAGATTACAAATTTCTTCGCATAACGCCCATCTCCGACGCCAATCTATGGATTTCGACACATAAATGTTTGCAGTTCGTTCGTCTTTCTACATTCGATTTAAGCTCTGTGGTCAGGTTATATTTTAGCAATAAAGGTGTTGCTTTTCGTTATTGAATTGCGAGACTCATGGAAGGTCCCCATCAATAAGAGCGCACTGCTCGTCTGTCTCGTGCAGTAACCCAACGATAGTTTGCTCATGCAACAACAAATCAAGTTTGAGCACTTCATTGCCGCTGCGGATCCGGTCATTATTTGTCCTCGCTATTTTATTAAAATGATGAATTGTTTTACTCTGCCGTAACCTCGAGGATAACCTCTACTTTCTCGGTTCCTAGTAAGTGGTTCAGGTCTCCACCTCCATCTTCGCGCAAAATAAAAAAATCAGCCCTGATTAAAATTCATGCCTATAAATTGCCTCAGCGTTTAATTGTTGATGCCTTTGAAAAACCATCTATTATGGATGGCAGTACAAATGCCTTCTGCGCAGATCGTTTCTGTCAAATGCGTTCTAGGAAGAGCTTAATCCTGGAGGGGCCTCTGGCCGAACGTAAGCGCCTAAAATTGGAGTGTTTTTATTGAATATGTTAGATTCTCGAGATATTTTCGAAACTACTTGGAAAAAATTATCTTGTAACTGTTTTGTGCAATTGGTAGAGCATCCTGCTTGGCCCTATGGGAATTACAGCATTTATACTCATGGTAAATGTTTATGAAAACCTTTTTTCTGCTTGTTCGAGTCATTCCAAATAAGTGCAATTTCGTCCTCTCAAAGATTACATTGCCCAGTTTTGATGTTCTAACACAGAAACCACCACGTTTACGCTGAACTTCACTTAGGTCCGTTCACGCTGTAGATATAGTAATATGAACCATGTCTAGTCATAAAAACAGGATCTTGTTGTGAACATAAGCCATCACGTGAGGTTTTATATAAAGTGTCTTCTCGGGTTTAGTGTAGAAATTCTGTTTCTGAATGTCATTCTGGAAGATAACTTGTTTATTTTAAGGATTTCGTCTATGTCAACTGGCATGATACAGGAAAATGTGCGCCCCGTAATACACGAGGCTTTTGGCTAGATTCTGGCCAATTTATTGATAGGCTTAAGTTGAATGGTAGGTTTAGACCTCTGACTATTTTAAAAATAAGGACATGGGGTAGTCATGTGGGTAAATACCATGTGAGTCGGCTGGTCTTTTCTGGATCAGTTGACTGGGTGATAACATGTGGTGGGCGCCTGTGATAGGCTGGATGCAACGGCTCGAGAAGTGTCCCTACATGAGATCTTGCGCGTTTTGGGCGTCAGAGGTGGAAAGCGCTTCATGGGATTTGGCGTTATTCCACCTGTATTATGGGAGACATTCCCGTTTCCCGCCAGGGGATGGGGAAACAGGTAATAAATCCTTACCGTATATTTAACTGGTATTCGAGAGACGATGGCAACCCTAATCATCGACAAGCATAATATACTCGCAGTTCTTTTCTTTAGCTTCGTCAGGATCACGTTTAGTCTCTTATTTTTCGAGATATCAACGAATAGCTACAGTTAGATACAACGCTAACCATTTCTTTATCGTCTCGATGAGGAGGTGTACCTCAAGTTAAAGAAGTAGCTTCGAATCCATGGGTTGGGCGATGCCTACTAAGTTCGAATCGCTTTCCTTCGTCTCAAATACCCGTGCTAGGATGTTGCAACGCATATGGCGCGAATGAGCAATGCAAACGCAGTTGATAGGAAAAACTCAACCCATGGTGACAGACCGGATATGAACGAACCACCGTCGTTTAGAAGATTGCATGATAGACACAATCGATGTTTGAACACATTTTGAAGGAAACATCTGTTCTGCTGCATGTTCCCTGGTCGAGTGAACTGCCAAAACTACTGGCATATTTCTTGCCATAGTCAGGCATGCAGCTCTTAAAACGCTGTTTTTCATAATTTTGACGGGTTAATTGACAGTTTTGTTAACTCTGGATTTTGCTTTCTACAAATCACTTCGGTTTGTGTGCAGTCCATTTAAGCGGTTCTAGCCTGCCATCCATCACAAGCAAGTTCAATATTACTAAAAGAATTAACTCTATGGGATTCCACGCAGTCAATACCTAAAATTTTGTGTTCTCGCTGAGTGGTTTACTGAATTAAGAAAAAATATGAGAAGTTTTTGCAGGTGCAGTGTGAATACATGCTGGGTGAGAATACGTTCCCACCACCGCAATTGTTCTGCTCAGTGATTATTGGCATTCACGGTGGACTGGGTCACTTTAAGTCACTTTGCTGTGGGAGTTAGTCTTCCACTCTGGAGCTCCTTATTCACTTTAAAAAATGGCAATAGGATAAAGGTTTACAAAAATAAATCGGACAAATGCTAATTTAGGGTCAATCATATGTGTGGGCCAGGTGCAAGCTGCCGCTACTGACACAAGCTTCATTATATGTACAATAGTTTATCAGCAAATTATTCTATAGTTTGCATTTAAATATGCTGACAGTTTCTGAATGGACCACCTCGTCAGGAAGTCTGTTACCTGTCCAACAATTCTCTGTGAAAAGTTTTCCGCCTGACGTCCGTATGAACCAACTTCCTCTGCAATTTAAAGGGATGACCCCGCACATGTTCAGTCCCAGCTTATTCTAAGGAATCAGCAAATTTTAGCGCACACTCGTGGCATTTGACAATCCGGTAGGTTTGGCTGAGGTCACCGCATATTACCTGTAATTTAGAGGAAACAAATCAAGTTTAGCCAGTCTGGTTTCGTTAGGCAGATGACTAAGATTCTTGACCATATTTGTAGCTCTCGCCTGAACTTGTTCCAGCTGAAGATATTCCTCTTTAAGCCACGGACGCCAGGCCTGTATGGCATGCTCCAGGAGAGATTGAACAACTGTCCCGCAGGCTTTCTGAATAGTATAAATCTACATAAGTCCTCGTCTGAGCGCAAATAAACCTGGTCGTGCGTTAAACTTACTTACAACACTGCGATTATGGTTTGAATGAGGAGTTTGTTAGAACACCGTGGTCCTTCTGTTCCTCAATGATTGAAAGGGGCTTCTCATAGAGAAGGTATTGGTAGAAATCATCCTCCTCACGGGTCCTTCTTGTATGGAGCCTTAGGACCACACACTTCCCAACGCTAACATTTAAGAGCCAACGAGCAGACCAGCCGCTAACATGGTTGAGACTCTCGTGTAGTGCGTGCCTGTCGGCATCAGATCTGATGGCCCTGTACAATTTATAATCATCAAAAAAACATGACGACACTGCAACCCAGTTCCTCGACACAGTCGTTGATATAGACAAAGAGAAACGGCCTTAAGATGGAGCCTTGGAGTACATCACTTAGCACTGGAGTTATTGACTTCGAGATATCGATGCACACAGTTTGTAATCTTCCTGTGATGCATGTCAGCAACATTCCTCTTATTCCAATTTCAGATAATTTATAGATCAGAGGTTTGTATGGGACACTGTCAAACGCATTATTGAAATCAGTTTGGATGACGTCAACTCTACCATCTTCGTCTAATGCGTGAGTCCACTGCTCAGTGCAGAGCAATAAATTAGAAAGGCAATAGCGATTCTGTCTGAGGCCATGCTGCAGCTCTGAGAATAATCGGTTTTCCTCCAGGAACTTCATGGTCACCTCCTTAATTAACGATTCCATTATTTTACAGCAAACGGAGGTTGGGCTGTCAGGCCGATAATTTTTGACTTAAGATCGAGCCCCACTCTTGCATATTGGGTATATATTTGCTGCCTTCCATTGGGATGACATTCTCCCTGATTCAAATGACGAATTGAATGTATGCGCTTGTGGGTTAGAGCGGTTGCCCGTCAATTCTTTCAAGAAATTTGCGGGTATATTATCCGTACCAGATGCTTTGGCTTCTTTGACATTTTGCAGTTCTCGTTCCATGGGGGTGCCGGGAACAATTTATATTCAAGCACTGGACCGGCATTTATAACAACACTGTTGACATGTTCAAGCTAAGGTTCGGGGTCTTCAGTGAATACCGCGTTAAAGAACCGACCCAAGTGCTCGGCTTTCTCGCAATTTTAACGACTTCAGCACTATTCCCATCCATTAGTACTGCGACTGGGTCCTTGTTATTTAATTGACTATTAATATAATTTAATACAACTTTGGGCTTATTTTCAACTTGCTGGATAATTCTGGATTCACAGTTCTTCTTTGGCTGATGGATCGATTTTTTGGCAGCATTTCGTCGGCAACGAAATTTCTCAAGCTTTTCTGTTGACCCTATTTCCCTGAATACCTCTGTTTTTCTCTTTTTCTTCTTTAGCTGCCTGTTAGGTTCTCTTGTTAACCAGGTAAGGCGAATAGTCTTTTTGTGCATTCACTGGATAATAGCGAAATCGAAACGAGCGTCAGTAATCCTCCTGATTCCCTTTGAGCAAACAATCGTATTTCACTGATATAAGTTCTTTCTCCATCGCATTAAAATCAGCCTTCCCTATATATCGCTTGCCTTCTGTTATTTTCTGGCGTTTTGAATAAATTAAGTTATCCCACAGCAACGTAGTGTGGTTACTCTTACAAAGAGGTGCACTAGAATACACTTCATTGAGGTTAGATAAGTCCTTCGTAAAGACTAGGTCCAAGCAATTGGCCCTCCGTTTTTGTCTAACTCTCATTGGTAAGCTAACCTTCTGTGGCAGAGATTGATCGAGATTGAGATCCTTTAGCTTGCGCTCGAAGGAAGTTGGCGCACCATCAACTGTCAGATTTACCCAGTCTACTGTCAATGCATTGAAAACCAGAGCAATAAGCACCTCATAGTGACTTGCTACTTCCTTGACCAAATGAAGCAGTGACTTATCAGCTGCACTCGGAATGTTTGGTAGTCTGTTACTCGTCAAGAATTGTAGATTTTGGGAGCGATTTTTTTCTTTATCCAGAGAAATTCATATTCAAGGAAGAGGGCGTGCGCTCGTTCGACTACCGAGATTCCTGTCCTTACGTATACGGTCACTCCACCTCCCTGTCTATTTTCACGGGCTTTTCAAAATAACTGGTATTCATCTATTGAAACCTCGCTTTCCACCATTTCAGCTTTGAGCCACGTTTCCGTAATGGCACTAATATCGGGGGTTCAGTTTGAGACAATTGCCTTGAGATTGTCGATTTTCGAAAGGGGACATTGAGCATTTATATAAAAACATCTCAACTTAGACTGGGTAACTCCTCTTTTTGGTCTTCTGCTTATTTCGTGGGATCATATGCTATAATCTGTTAGGGTTTCCCGAGATGAACTGGTGTCCAATCCGCCCAGGCTCATGTCTGATGATTGGTCATCAACCGAGTTCTGGAGCCTCTTTCTTTTGTTATACGAGCTCTGTACAGTTTGGTACTTCGTATTTAGCGTCCCCCGTCTCACTGAGGACTAGCGTTGATTATGCAAGGGGCCTGTCACGGGAAAGACCTCTTCATAACTTTTATTTCCATATCCTTTATTTAGAACCATTATTGTCCTTTTCGGTTCTCCTCTTCAGTTTGGTTATCAGCATCCTCATTTTATGTCTTTCCGTCGGTTCGTAATCAGGCGAAAAATAACACGCCTCGGTTTGAGCTACAGAGAGCTATTCTCCGTTCTAGGAAGTGTGAAGCCTGACCATCCTTTTCAAGAATGATTTTAAGAGTTCTCGGTGATGATAGGTCACGTGAAACACTCGCTTTCTTAAATGGAATGCTTTGTGCACGGTGATGTATTTACCATCTTGAAGAATGGCATTTGAGTATGCTCGGAAGAGACTGAGGTCATGTTCTACCCTTTCTTTTGCAAGCAGAGAAGTGGGCTCGAAAGCCCCTTTAATAACGAGATCGCACTTTCAGTTTAAATGTCTTTTTGGTGATTTGGTGATCTGATTTGTTGATAGGGTATCAGTATCAGGAAATATTCTACTCTGATTGACGCTGCTGTGTGCGTCACTACTAACAACTATTCCTATAGTTAAAGGCGAACCCCTTTCGAGGACTTTGCAATTTTTTCTTGCAAAGACTCCTATATCACTAGCACAGGATTTCGCTTGAATGTCTATCGGTAAGAAGGAGCTTTGTTCCGAGTTGGAACTTATTTTTGTGGAATCATCTTGGCCTTCTTTGACTTTGACTTCTTCCTCTTCGGTTCTTCAAACTTGACGATTTTTTCAACTTTGACATTCGGTGTATCGTCCAGCAACGATTCAGCATTTAGTTGCGTATCCAGAGCATTAGAATTGTTTTAAGAATTAATATTTGGTTAGCGCCGGGAAGGCATTGTCTAAAAAAAACATTTCTAACAAAATAAATTATGACAATGTGTGCAGATAAAATGTACAAATATTTAATAACGTAGGCCGAAATTGTCCTGTTAGGCCAACAGTTAGCGATGTTTTTAAATTAATAGTGAACTAGCAAATAGGCAGTGAAAAAAACTCCTACTTTAAAAATGGAGGCAGATTTCAATAGGCCTCCATTTTGAATAGAGGGTAGGAGAAAAAACTGCTAAGGGAAATAAGGTTAGGGGGAAGAGAAGGCTAATACTGCAGGAGCATTTCAAAATGAGATAATGAAACTTCGATTTGGTCAATTCTTGATCACTAAGGCACATGAAAAAAAATCTCGTGAAAAGGCGTCAGTGAACCTAAGGCCACAACATCTTAGGATGCAGAATTAAATTCCTATGATCGTAAGTATCCAAACAAAACGGCAGCATTTTAGACTGTTTACCTCCAAATTAGTAGGTCCGAATGACTTCCTCTTTTGAATGACTGGTGGCATAAGGAGACATTATGGTTCCCGGGGGACTCGATGTAGATAAAAATAGTTTCAAGTGGGTCACTTAAATTCCCGATTATCCTTTCTCCGACTAATGGAGTTAACTGCTTGGAAAATATGAGGAAAATAAAAGGTTAATAGAATCAGTGTTAAGATAAATTTGCGGTCTTCGCTTGAATGCAGATAGACTTGTTTACAATCTAATTTAAATTGGCAAGTTATTCCAAAGAAAGCTTTACCTTGAAGCAAAGAATAGAGAGCGTTTACACGTGGAGCAAGCAGAAGGAGATATAATCAGGGCATAATTTCTAAAGTGATAAGGAAGACTATTTTTTTTGAAAGTGTCGGATACAGGAGTTTTTATTTTTGTGAAATGTCTTTGAACATTTTCGATTTTTGAACAGCTAGATTTGTTCAATAAACCGAAGAAATGCCAGCAAAATTCAAGAATGGGAAATACAAACATACGATAATGACTTAATTTAATTTCTTGAAGGCAGAAAATATAAGGAATATGGCCGCAAATCTGATCTATCGACATGAGGTGAAAGAAATAATTCATTGGTGAAGGAACCTTCAGTCGTAGGGCAACCTTTAAAAATTATAGGTAACGACAGCCTTACAGGCCCAAAACTCATGTAGCGACACTTAGAAGGTGAGAATTCCATTATTCATGTTGAGCTCCATACCGAAAGAGCGTCTAAGTCCGAATAAATTTATTCTAGGCATCGTTTGGCCGTAGAGTTAGAGAAGGAATTCACGCATTTGTGGTCATTAGCATAAATATAAGATTGAAAATGGTTAACTATTGATGATTTTGTCTGAACCGGATGACAGTGGTAAGGTTCATGAGCTGGTTTGATCTCCTTTCGAAGGGAGGAAATGTCTACTGATTTACTGAACTCTGTAGACGCAATGTCTTTCAGCTCTGCATTAGGTATACTTGAGAAAGCTATATTTGCATACGTAATTTTTTCTGTTGGAATTCCCGTTTTTATGGGTGTTTTCTGCCAGATGAACAATGAACCGACTCTTTTAGATTGGCCATTTCTTGTTTGAAGTTACTTATCACTTTCTTTATCAATAGGAATTTCTGTAGGAGGCTTAAAAATCACATACACTTTTCGTCCTCATAGGTGACGTTCATTAGTGTTATCGTGCTTTTTGCCCGCTTGGCATGAAGAGAAGAAGTATAATATTTGTCTTTGTCATCCTTTTCCTTTAAGTATAACATTTTTTTGTCAGATTTTCGTGTGAATATTTCCGAGTGGTTAGATGCGTCGCCACATGTCTTTTCGACGAGGGTTCGACTCCTGACCTCGGCGAAATTCCTTTCTCATGCAGATGAATCGTGAAAGTCTATGTTTTCCTTACCTCTAATAATTCTATGTGGAGGCGTTTTATCTATAAATCCTCTTAAATACATTGACGAGGGTGCAATAATATTCAGTAGTTCCACTTCTAAGAAGCCTGCAACGACTAAGTCTACGGTTTGTGACTTCTCCTGCTTTGATTGAGGGCAGATTAAATTAGCACACCGCTGGCGGGAATTTTCGAAGCAGTTTAACGTTGAAACTTGAATAATCGTAGGGATAACCTCTGGGACGTAAAATAATCCGCAGTAAATTAATATTTGGATAGCAACAGAATCGTCAAGTCAAACAAAATAACTCCAAAATTTAGGGAATGGACAATCCACTCAAGAATTATTCAAAACTTATGTGTCTACTACACTAAGGCGGAGAGTAAAACTTCGTTTACTCAAAGGAGCTGAAATTTGAAAGCAATTTCTAAATGACGAGCGATTTTGAGTCACTAGATTCCTATAAGGCAACAATGCATACTGGACTTACCTTTTTGTGGTCGCATAAAAACTGTACGAACGGTGATTGATTGATTCGCTGATAGTTGTGTCTGAATCTGATTTTTACTGTTGTTGGAATATTTAGTCTGTTTTCCAACAGCAGCTTTCAGATCTTGTTGCATCCCCAGTAGCAAGCAATATCTATTAATTGAGATATGTATATCAGTGGTATAGCTATTTTGGCCGAAACAAAAATATAGTAGATATCGATGAATCGAGATATTAGGCAACCGGCGAAAATGGTGCCCACGTCTTCCGCTTGAATCCTTTCCTTAACCTACAGCGCTTTTAAGACCCCTTGCGCCTTCATTATTAAATACTTATAAATATAAATATAAATTGTATAGTTAAGGCCCAGAGTGCCCCATCATTACAAACTTAGTATTGCGGTATAAATAAATACAAAGTGGAGAAATGCTGCAAGATATGAGCAGCCATAAAAACAGCAGAAATGAAATGTATGTTAGGCATATCCGATTCAGAACGATTTGCCATTTTTAAAACAAAAGCCAACAATCTTTGGAATATACGGTGAACTAGATAAGAAGCCGTAAAAAACTCCTACAGTGAAACTGGGGGCGGATTTCGGCAAGGCGTTAATTAAAAAAACAAGGAGAAAAACTGCTTCTCTAAAACATTAATAGCTAGAGTTGATGGGATTGGTACGATGCAATGGGATAGCAATCTTATGTTATTAAAAACTTATGACGGTTCGGAACGCTCCTTGTCGGGTAAGAGATCATATAACAGTCAGAGCTTCTGTTTACAACCACCATGGAGGTGAGAGAGGATGAACGCATCGTGGACAACAGGGTCGAAACAAAGAGGGGAAAGTAGAGGTCACGAGATGATCACCGAGATGCGACCTTGCTGACTGCATAGTCCACCAAAAAAGAGGCGAAAACATCAGAACCCGCCACGATCATCTACAGATCCCGGAGATCATCGCCAAGGTTGCAAAATCGGAGGAAAGTATCAAGGTTTTAAAGAGTTGGTGATGCTAGTGAAAAAGAAGGGGACGAAATAGTGAATACGAATATTGATTTTGCAGAGGATGATGGAAACATTTTTAGAAACCAATTTAATGTCAAGGGAGATGCCTCCAACACCAGGAGGACCCTTATCAAAATCCAAAAGTTGCCAGTTTTCGAAGGAAACTTTCAATAAGGACCAAAGTTAAGTGCATGCGTGATTTGGTTTTGAAAATAGCTCATATAGAAGATAACCTTATTTCCAGTAAAAGATTATTCCATATGAAAGCAAATTTTATTTTATTTAATTTATTTATTGCCAGTTTACAGGCAAGATTAAAAAAAGTATATATATATATACCTAGAGAGAGTGAGAGAGAGAGTCAAGCTGACAGTGAAAAAAACTCCTGATCGCTGTTTCAGGTGTTTTCAGGAGAAATAACTGCAGCTTATTGAGAAATTAAAATTCAGGACAGGGACTCGTTGACACAGGTGCCCGGTGAAGAACTTCTCCATTCAGTGTTATGGATCCAGTATTCTGCACCAGCAGGTATGTCGGCGAGCGGCTGTTCACTGTTGACTGAGAAATAAGCCGATTGAGGTCTACAGAGCCAGCAATATTGCCCTCCGCATGAAGTCTGGCACATGATTCAGAGTCTGCGAACGCCATCAGAACCGCAGAGATCTTCCACAGAGTCAGCAGGCAAAAGTTTTAGACGGTTTCTTGAATGTATAAACTAGTGACAGCTTGCGTAAACAACGGAGAGCTTTGCTGAATTTTGATACTTCGGGGTAGCTTATTCCAGATTGCTAGAGCGTTTACCGAAAAAACTGTCGGTATCTTACTGGGCGTGCCAAAGGAAGAAATAAAAATACATCTCGATGACTGGTGCACCGAGAGTGGTCGAGGTGCCTCAGAGATGTAAGGGGGTTAAATGTGCGGCTGTTTACAAGTTTAAACAGTAAAAATAGTCCCTTCTGTAACCTGCGAAGCCACAGTGGGTCAAGGCTTGTAAGATCACAGCGTTGTATGTAGGACAGGTTTCGGTGTTCTGAAGTACAAACTCTTTTTGTAAAGAAGTGCTGGAATGATTGTATCTTCTTTCGTTCACTAGCGTGCAGAGGGCTAAATAGAAACGAGCAGCATTTCAGACTAGTCCTGACATACATTTTATAGAAGCTGATTCTAATTTTGACGGTTTTACAATTTCTGAGAATAAACCCAGTAGTTTGGCGTGCTTTCGAGACAATCAGGGTGCAGTGCTCTGATAGATTAAGACTACTAGAATATGATATGCCCAGATCCTTTATAACTCCGGGCACATTTAGGTCGTGACCGTGTATGCCTAAGTGGGGCTAATGGTTGTCGCCAATAACCATAACGGAGAACTTGTGCCAAGAAAGTGAGAGGCGCCATGTGCGACACCACTGAGCGAAGGCCTGAAGATCCTCTTTTAAGAGCTCAAGCACGATGTTGCCATCAACCGTTTTGTATCGATAGGCAACTTTTAAATCGCCAGCGTACATAAGGAGGGCCTTCCATACTGAAAAACAATCAGGAATATCGTTGACAAAATGGCAAAATAGAAGCGGACCGAGCACGCTGCCCTGAATAACTCCGCTCATCACATGCGTGGGGTTGGAGATAACATCAGAAAATTTAATCCGTTGTGCACGAGCATTCAAATAGGAGGACACTAAGTTCAGAAGCTTGTTACCTATACCGAAGGAGGCAAGTTTCAGCAGTAGGCATCATGGTCAACACGATCAAAAGCCTTCATGAAATCGAAGTAAACGGTGTAAATTGCAAAACTGCTGTCTCAAGATTGTAGCACATGATCAAAGAAAGAGAGCTGGCAAGTTTCACAATACCTTTTTTCGAGAAACCCATGCAGAACCGCATTAAGTAGGTTATTCTCTGTTAGGTGACGCATCATCTTGTCTTTGGTCAAGGTCTCGAAGATCTTCGAGACTGCTGGTAGTGTATTTATTGGCCTAAAGTCGTCAAATGACGTAGGTTGGCCGTGTTTGGGAATAGGCAGTATGTGCGATTCCTTCCATAAAATAAATAGGTTTATTGATTTGGCACTGCTTGGGCGCCGTCAAATCAGGAAAATATGGAAGGTTTCACTTTCAAGAGCAAGATAAAATATCTTATACAGGAGGGACGGAAATATGTCATTTGCATCCGCCTTTAGAACGCTGACCGGGAAAACGCCGAATGGCTACGGTCACGTCCAAGAGGGTAAAAGTTATGGTTTCGAGGACGTGTCCGGTCCAAACCCGGATGTTAGGAAAGGAAGTGACAGTATGTTCACTAAACGGTCTAGACAAAAAGCATTGAAGCTATCAGCAGTCAACTTAGCGTCAGCTATAGGGTTTCCTAAGGCGTCTTGAAGAATGGCATGCTGCGTTTTTCTCTGCGCTTTTCCTGTGCGCGAAAAGAGCTTCGCAAAATTTAACGAAGGGTTTTAGGCAAAGTAAACCTCAACAGCTTGTCATTTTTCGTCAGAGAGTCTCTTAGCCTCTTCAACGATTTTTTGGATCAAGGGCAGGACGGAAGTGTCGTTTTGTTGATGAAAACGACGGGAGCGTCTACGCAGTCTAATGCGGAATGAAAAAAGGAAGGTAGATTTCATCCTTGACATTAATTATTTTCTTACGGGAAAAAAAACGAGAAATGAGTGGACCTAGAACTTAATAAAAAGTATCAGTACAAACATTCACATCCGAAAATACAAATAAGTTAGTACAATCGTGATAATTTAGGTGTGTTAGCAATTCTCTCATATTTGCTGACCTGAAATCACGGAAAAAGCTATATTTTTTGGAAAACGTTTCAGCAGCCTCTAGTTCTAGTGTAGAAAGAATTAAAGCATGATCAGAACTCCCAAGTGGATCTAAAGGTGACACTGACGATGGCGGACCACCTCTACAAAAAATAAGATCAAGTATGTTTGATCCTCGGGTGGGAAAATCTACTACCTGGTCCCACAGGCCTATATCTATGGCCTCCAGTAGGACCGGAAGTTCGAAACCAGTGAACTTCAGGAAGATTAAAGTCACCTGCAATCAAGCAGTACTTCAGATTTAAGTCAGCTGCAGCGTGAAATGCCAGCGAGAGACAAAGATCGTAATCCTCGCTGGCATTGGGTGGGCGATAGACACTACCAACGGGTAAAGAGAAGTTATCTTTTAGATCTACTCGGAGCCAACAGCTCTCCTCTACCGCGGTAAATTGCTGGTAGTCCAATGGAAAAAATGTAAGTGGTTGCCTAACATAGATACAGCTTCCTCCACTACGGCCCTCGTGTCGATCATTCCGAATGTAAGCGTAGCCTAGAATTGAGAGTTCCGAGTCGGATACACAGGGTGTTGCCCATGTCTCTGTAACTATTACAATGTCGGGGCGGTGGATGAAAACCAGAGTCTGGAGCAAAGGCATCTTTATTAAGCAGAGATCTGGCATTGAGGACGATTAGTTTTAAGCGGGCACGTTTTTGGTTTCTGAAACAGGGACAGTTAGGCTGTCAGGGTGACTCGCCTTCGGCCAGAAGGAATACTCTTTTCACTTGAACTATCTGTCCATCCCTTATTTTGAGATTTGCCTCGCCTTTGGTCTTTCGTGTTTTCAGTTCTATTATTAGCTGTCGCATTTTCATTTACTCTTTCAGCCCATATTACGGTTGAAAAAACACTTCAGAATGCGGAGGCAAAAAACTGAGAATGGTTAGTTTTGGAGCTAAAGGGTGGTGAAATAATCATGGAGGAATTACAAGTGGCATAGGGTTGATCTACCGGAGTGAGAGCGTTAATTCCGTGAGGAGATATGTGCTAGCGGTAACGCAAAACAGGAATCCAAGTCCGGCTTCGAATCTTCTAACGCAGGGAAATTTAATGTTTGTTAAGTGTAAGGCTTTGTGAAGACGTTCATTACAGAAATATTTATTAAAAGATTTAAATGAATATGCACAAAGGTTTTCGGTTTCTTTTTCCTCCGTCGTCATTGTGCTGAAGGTGGTACCTACCACCTAGGTTAACCGATGATGGTCCAGCATTGTTGCCTGTAACTCAACAATACTTAAAAAACTGGAAATTGACTTACCCTGTGCTGGATATTCAATTTGTTTTTGCTGCCTCTGGCCATGGCTTTCAAGCAAACTTTTAAGTCACCTGACGATTGCAGACTCCAAATCGGATAATTTATACGTGCAGCGCGCATTCCAGGCATTAAAACACCACTATATTGGGACAGTTAGGCAGTTATTGATTGACTTACCCAGAATGACATATACAAACTGTCTTTAGCCTTTTGTTCTTTAAAATTGACCTGTAGACTAATTTCTTCGTCAAAAATAGCAAACTCGTCTATGGTGTGTTCGCAGAGGCAGGTAAGATATGAGGTCTAATACAAGAGTCAAAATTATAATGGATAGCTTATCTGCTGCTTACTAAATTCTTGATTTAACAGCTGATTATTCAGCTGATGAAAGTCATTTGCTGAATGCAACTGATGTGACAGAGGATTTTTGGGCAGCTACGGAGCTGCTGGGCATGATGTGCAGGGCTGCTGCCCATGTAGTGCATCCAAATGCCGAAGATAGCCCAGCGTTTTTCGTCGGGCCTCTGAAACATTATCTACTGTAGCTGAGAGGTCAGTTATTTGTTGACACCTCAGTTATATCGCCAGCTGTAGATTTGGGGAATACACTTTTTCTTCTGAAGAAATTAAGCGAAAAACGATTTATTACCTTCGTTATTCGGCAGTTCACCCGTGGGTAAGGCTTCAAAAGAGTCGTTTAGTGCGTCTTGTGGTTCCTGTGATGAACAAAGTTATTTTAAGCTTACTTATGGCCGATGAAATTGGTTCAACTCCGTGAAGGTAGATAGCCTCATCTATCGCCGAGTAGCGTCGGTGCTGGGAAAGCCTACGTGAAAACAATTTACTCATAAAAAGATCTACAAACGCACAGGAAAGAGGGGAATTAATTAATTTAGCAGAAGACGGATCATCCTATTACTAGGATTAATTCTTCCTTGCAATGCTGACAAACCACCCACTATAGGGACTGTGCGTTTGCAGGGTTCGCAAGCATTGTTTGCAAAAGCAAAAAGACAGTAAGTGGCTTCCTAAAAGCTGTTTATGACCTCAATTAATATGTAATAGTGTTCATGAGTAAGGCATACGAACTAACTGAAAGTAGATGGCAAAGGAGCACATCTAACAGTGTCATCGATGACAACTTCATATATGCTCATAAGTGATGACTTCTTTGTGTTGTCAAAGTTAGCTGATAAGTTGACAAATTCACTAAATACAAAGCAGACAAATCCATCTTGATCAACAAGTATGTTTTTTGCGCAAACTATTTTATTGCCATAGCCAACACATCTGTTGGCTGCTGTGATGTCGACGCGAAAACGTCCTGTTAGTATGCATTCATACCGCTGAATGAGTTCGTACCCAGCTGATACCGGAACACCGTTATGCCCACGAAGAAACCTTGTTAAAGAAGTCCCCAATGGGCATGTGTAAACCTCAACCTTAGTTAAACGTCTAGCAATCTGCTAGAAATGTCGTGAAGGCCTTCTAAGCATTTACTTTAATCCACCTACGTAGCTTTCAAAAGGAAAACTGGAAAAATTGGCAATAAGACCGTGTCGAGCTACGTCATCTCAAATGGGCATCAAGCTGTGCACATTGTAGACAATGTGCTCTACGCTAAACAGTTAATAATAATGATAGTAATAATAATAATTGTAATAATAGTTGTATTTAATGCCGGTTTACAGGCATTGTCAGATGAAATATTCAGTGGGTAGAGGCTGGCAGTGAAAAAAACTCCTGTACATATATCATTATAAGTGCTTTTCCTATCTTTATGTTATTCAGGAGAAAAAACTGCCGGCTGTAAGGATGATAGCAATTCAAATCAGGGAAGGGTTAACACAATTGCAGTCTGTATGCAGTCTCTACGTCTTTGCTAGGAACCAGGATTCTGCCCCAGGCAATAAAGCATCCGTGTACGGTCGCTCACTGTCTGCCGAATAAGTCAGCGGGTGCAGGCTGCAGAGACGGTGCCGTATCTCTCAAGGTAACACCTGGGATCTGGTTCAGATGCCGCGCACTCCGTCGGACAGGAAAACAGATTCTACCGTGTCGGTGCCCAGAATTCTTGGAAACTGTTCTGAATGCAAAAGTTCAGACAATTTGCGAGTAAAACGTTGTAACAATTGCTTACAATAACAAATATTGCTATTGCATGTTTGAGGAGTTGCTAGCAATCTTAACGCAGTAAAAAATATCACGAATAGTTTAAAATGATTAAGGAGCAGGATACCATGCAGAACAACAATGCAGACGTACAATACGAACTGCCTTAACTCGGTTGCCTTCCACGATTTGAAGTCACTTAAACACCTAGCTCGCTGTGAAAACTCAGTCGGTAGATTTCTACCTATGGAACGCAATCTATCGTCTATAGCCTCAACCTCCGGTTTTTTCAGTACCGATTGTGTTAAGCGACCACTTGCTTTTGAACGATGACGCTTAACCCATAAAACAAAAATAACCTGTTAACTAAGCCAAGGTTCACTCATTGAAGTGGATCAGGGTAAAATTTTGAAATAAACCCATAATTGCATGACAAAATGGGGAAACGCCAAGTATGTGATCTTCGTCAACGGACTTTAAATTGCCATAGAATTCCAAACGTGAGTTTGTTCGAGTTCTTCTGAGCCTTGACTTTGACTGAAATCAATTGGGAATCCCTGACTGTAAGAAACAAAATAAGTGTGATATATAAATATTTCAAAACTACTGCTTAAGTGCTATAGTCTTATTATAATATACATGTTACCATTTAGTTTATAGCTAGAAGCCGTTATGACTACGAATGGAAATTCCACAAGTTCAGCTGTCCAGACTTGAACGTCATAAATCGACGGCTTGGCATAATAGTCACACCTTTGCTTCCGAATTGGCTGCCCTAGCTAACTTTTGGCCCTTAATTTGTGGTTCGTTTATATGGAGTCGTCCCATTTGTCTGTTTGGTGCACACAGGAGTCAGTTACAGCTTTGGAGTGACCGCGTAAAGTAACCGCCTATTCAGCAGGCTGACGCGCTTGAAGCGATCACAGTGCGCTAAAAACCATGGTTTAGAAAACCGTCAGCACACAGGAACATTTGTTTTTTCTCTCATAGCGGAGAATCATGCTGCAATGTCTTTTGCTAAATACGGCCTTTGGGGCACTTTGACTCACTTGGCATCCCAACTGCCTACCTTTTCGTGTTGTGTGAAATCTTCGTGGCATGCACACTA
Source organism: Schistocephalus solidus (assembly GCA_017591395.1). NCBI lineage: Eukaryota > Metazoa > Platyhelminthes > Cestoda > Diphyllobothriidea > Diphyllobothriidae > Schistocephalus > Schistocephalus solidus. The sequence goes on along the minus strand of WEDG01009700.1, from coordinate 4,249 downwards.
ATCATGGATTGGAGGGGCATACCTAAGCGTGAAATTGCACCATCCCAATCTCCTCGCCCACTCCCAAATCTCGCCTTCTTGACTCTGTTTTGACCTCCGACCCAATATAACAAGAAGAGAGAGTGCGGTGGATTTTGGTCATTGGAAACTAATAAGCGCGAAAGTCACCGTCCCTGCTCCCACCATACGGAAGATATTTGCAATAAATATAGTCCAAGTTAATGGTCGCACTGTAGCTGCCTATTCAAACGTGCTCCAAACATTGTGTCGATGAGTAATTAGCTACTTTGCATTATTTTCTAAGCTTTCAGGCTACAATATTTCAGTTTGTTTCCACCAATAATTCCTTACTGTTTTTCTTATCTTAAAGAGCAGATTTACACGAGGGTCATATTATTGCATTTCCATTTATCACAATCCTACGCATTAAGGACTTACCTCATTAAATTCCGTCTTTCATAATGGAAATGCCGTTAGGTTTCCGAAGTTAATTTAAACAGCTTGCATTCGATACATTTAAAAAGAAGTCCCTTAGATCGTGGTTCTGCTACTCAACAAATTTATCCTAGCTCAAAGGAGAATTGCAGCTAGCAACATAGAGCTGTAGGTGACATTGATATTGCTGTTGCAATAAGTGATGAGAAAACTGTACTGCAGATGCAATAGCAAGAACGTTCCCATTAGGGATTGTCCATTTTCATCACGTTCCCGATGTCATTTCGGTTTTTATGGCAGACTATGAGTAAAGCAGAGGGCTGGTCGAACAACGAAACAATTCGTGTATTATTCGGAGCTTTTCACACTCGTGCAGGAGTCCATCCTCGGAGATATCAACAGTTTTTTGCTGTTTTCCAAGTTTTATTATTGATATTTCTCTGTTTAATATGGCCTTCCAATAATCGCACTCAGGTTAATTGTCCCCCATCAAGCTGTTTCTTGCATTATATCTTTTTTAAACGTGGACCTATGCGCGTCGCTTGCTGACAGGCATTCGTTGTTTGTTGGTGGCTTCCGAACCGTAATAAAATGATTCAAGTAGCTCATTAATCCCGGGCCTCACATTCTGTGTAGGTAACTTTATTTTCTTAACCTTCCGTGCCTTCTAATAGTCCGCATACAGCAGCGCTTTAAACTTAGTCGTGTTTCATCTTCCCTGCTGGACTGCGTTCTGTCATCGATTACACTATTTTTCTCCGTTTTTTATTTTGTCCGCGAGTGGTCTTCGCGGTGGCGCGCATTGAGATTAGTTATCTTTTCGCCATTTTTGTACAGTGAGTATACTTTTGGTATATATCACGTCTGAACACTGAGATTTGTGAATTAAATTCCTCTAGATGGCTGAACCCTCTGTCTATCATATTTATTATTGACTGTGTTTATTCATTTTCAGCTACGGTTTCCACGTTTAGCAACATGCATTGTGTCACTTAATGTGCAAATGACTCCATCGGACTCCAAAGTGTAAAATGGAAACGGCACTCATGGTATAAGCCATGACTGCTTGATTTCGAAGCAAGAATGCAATCAATGGCAGCAACTTCTTTGAAAAATTCTTTGGTCTGTATTGTAAGTGTATAGCTCGTGGATAAAAATGGTGAATTAGAAAAGATCAGTATTCTTCTAAAAGAGCGGTGATCCACGATTATAAATATTCATTGTCAATCTGGCTGAACTACCCAGCGGTTCTTTTTATAAATTCAGTCAAGTGGTTTTGTTGTAAGGCCATGTGCAAGGTGTAAGACCAAGTGCAAGGTCGTGTGCATAAGAACCATCAATTATTTGTTCTTCAATTTGGACAATGTGAACTCCGTTAGCCTTTCACTAGGACTGTTCCGGACAATACTGTTTCAACTGCACGTACGTACTTGCTTCCTGCTCATCTGGACTTTTTCTCGTGCCAAAATTCCTCATAAAACGGCATCAAATTGGAATTTGTTTATCATCTTATTCAAGTTGACTACGCAGCCTCTGCACCAATACAAACTGACAACCACTCAAGGAACCGAATGTGTACAACCTCGTGAAGAGCTGAAGTTATCCAGAACCTTCAACATCTTCGAACGGCTGAGTCGTTCCTGCATATTTTGCATACCATTTACAGTTTTTTTTAAAAGCGTTTTTGAACAAGTAGGAGCATTTTTTGCTCATATTGCTGTAAATAATCGCCAAACTCCAAACCCAGTCAAAAATTTTCGATAAATGCCCAAAACAGAATATACGCACACGCAGTGTTTTTAACACTCATGGAAACAAAGCAATTGTTTGATAGCAGCATAACCAGTAATGGCACTTCCTTTACAGGAAAGCCTGTTGAGCTTGCTTCGGCATCCACGACTGGCCCTCGATCAGTTTACACTTACAACCAAGGACCAGTAAAGCGCGCAAAAAGCGTAATGGCAACGAAATATGTCGGATACGAGGACGAATCGTGTGTGTGATGTTCTCATATATTAATAAGAGTTCAGAAAATGGAAAATGAGCTTGCAAAATTAATGCAGCTCTTGCAAGATAACAACGGTCTCAATCTTTCAGAGCATTGCGCCCTGATTGTCTCCAAAGCACGCAGAACTGCCGGGTTTATCCTCCGAAATTTTAAAACTAATGATATTAGACTCCGATTTTATAAAATGTACGTTAGACCTAGCCTGGAGTACTGCTCGTTGCTATTTAACCTTCTGCGCGCTAGCGAACGGAAGAAAATAGAATCGGTCCAGCACTTCTTCACAAAAAGAATTTTATCGTTGAAGCACCGTAATCTGTCGTATCAAGAACGCTGTGGGCTTGTAAACATCGATCCCTTGTGGTTTTGCCGAGTGCAAAAGGAACTCTTTTTGCTGTTTAAGCTTTTGAATAGTCGTACATTTAACCCCCTTAACACTGTGAGTCAACTTGACCATCCTCGGCACAGCGGTCATCGCAATGTCTTTTTATTTATTACATTAGCTAGCACAGTTAAGTATCGACGGTTCTTTTCGGTAAACGCCATGGCCATGTGGAATAAACTTCCCCATTATATAAAAATCCAGCGGAGTTATTCTTTGATTAAGATAACTAGTACTAGTTTTTTGCATTCAGAACAGTTTCCAAGAATTCTGGGCACCGACACGGTAGAATCTGTTTTCCTGTTCAACGGCGTGCGCGGCATCTGAACCCGATCCCAGGTGTTACCTTGAGGGATACGGCACCGTCTCTGCAGCCTGCACCCGTTGACTTCTTCGGCAGACAGTGAGCAACTGTACACGGATGCTTTCTCGCCTGGGGCAGAATCCCGGTTTTTTCTACTGAATAACATAAAGATAGGAAAAACACTTATAATGATATATGTACAGGAGTTTTTTTCTCTGCCAGCCTCTACCCACTGAATATTTCATCTGACAATGCCTGTAAACCGGCATTAAATAAAACTATTATTATTATTATTAATACTCGACGAAATACGTAAGCTATATTCCAGTTAAAAATGCAGTGACCAAAGCACCAAAATGTACGCAAAACGCCAATTTGTAACCACTCACAATGTTCGGACGCGAATACCCATAACGACCGGATAACAGGAAAAAAGTCTTTGAATCCTACGGACGACGACCACAGTGAACCAAAAATCACATCCTCCCATCTTGTGTGCTCTAACAAGCCCGTAGTTGCATCTCAAGAAACAAACGAGTGGCAATCTGCAATGGGGAAACACCACAACACCACCAAATTGGATAACGGTAATATTAGGACAACTTCAATAATGCCTCGTTCAAAGGCAGTTCCGACTTCAGACTCAACTTCTGTCGGCTATCCCAGCAGTTCTAAAGAGCCCTTAGTTGAGAGCGAAAAAACAAATGAGTGGCAAGATATAATTGGGAAAAAACCTACAACGATTATAAAGTTGAAAACAAACCTAATTAATTCCTCTGGTCATTCAGAGGAAAATATGGTTGCCAGTGAATCAAAAGAATTTTCTTTATATTCCCCTGAGTTCGTTAATTGCGACTTGGACGAAAGGATTCTAAGGCTTGAATATAAACAAATTCTACTGCGGAGGTTTCTTCCCTGCCCCCGGATTGATCTCAACTGGAATTGATAGCCTCGATCATTGCTGATTTCTGAAACTCACGCCGGCTGTGTGCTCCCTTGCATTTGCTTTCAAGCGCGAAGGGGCTCAAACCAAAGGCTGAGTATTTATTTTTTTTTTTATTTACTTATTGTCAGTTTACAGGCAAGGTCAAAAAATATATACAGTAGAGGGTCAAACTGACAG